>PVJX010005293.1:0-86616 GCA_004027295.1 Dolichotis patagonum
GTAAGCAGTTTTTTTGACCTCATGTTCTCCCTACTGCCACCCAACCTTCCCCAGTTTAGTTTAGACTAGAACTTCCAAAACCATGAGCCAAAATACCCTTTTCTCTTTATAAATTATCTTAGCTATTTTGTTAAAGTAACAAGATGCTGACTAGCACAGGGAGATTCTCTGTTTTAGGGTGATTTATGTGAACTTCTGGTCACTTAAATTTTCTCAAAGCTCAAGGTTAACTGAAGTTGTTATTTATAGATGAATGTCACCATGGAGGATGGGTGACAGAAATTCATTCTGGTTATCATGGACACTTATAACATCAGTTTCTACTTTGAAAAAGTTTACATGAAAAATGGACATTTTGTTTTGAAAAGGTGTAGAGTTTATGGCTCTTTGGTGACCTAAGATAAAAAATGTGTTAATTCTAATTCTTAAAATCAAAAGTACTTTAATAAACTTAAGAGCACTACTGAATCTGACTTTTTAAAGCAATGAACAATGGCTTACATAAAAATCCATGTTTAAAAATTATTTCCAGTGGGATATGAACTCTTTGATTAAATAACAGCTGATTACAGGTCTGAAGAATTACTTTATATCTATATGCTGAACTATAAATACTTTTAATATGGGTAAAAAAATGAAAATGAAAACTGAAAAACTAGAATAAAAATAAGAAAAAAAGAATAGCAGAAATAAATACATATTTATTTGTTCAGGCTGTGCAGTGGGAAGTCCTGTGAATAGTTTTGATTCACTTATAAAACTTTCTGATTTTTAATTTGCAAAATGGAATGATGTATACCAAAAAGAAGACAAAAAGCAACATAATGGAAAAATATGAGGTAAATGTAGCTTATAAAAGAACAAACTATTCCAGGAAGAAAGAGTATTTATACAGGTAAACACAACTGAATCCCAGGTGCCACTTGCAAATGCATAACCTTGCTGGGCAGGAGAACAATGCAAAGGAAATGTCCCTGTGGGTGATGCTGATACAGGAAAATGTGTCTGAAGCAATGTTAAGCGCAACTTCAGGAATTAGAACAATACGCACACGTCAGTTACAGTGACACTAAAAAGGAACACACATGTGGGTTGGCAGCATTCTCCAGGGAATCCGGCATGGTACAAGTAGGGTTGAATGACCATTAACTTATTTTATCCCATAAAGATGCTAATGCTTATTTCTAAAAATAAAAAAAAAAATTTGCATGCTGCCTCATTAAGTTAAATGAAAAAAACATAACATTTTGTGTTAGAGGGGTAATCCCTTCCTTGCATCTTTGGTTCTTGGCAGGAGGAATTTTCCATAAATGTGCATAATTTCCACCCAGTTTCTTAACGGACAGACACACCCACAGACACAGCCACTGGTTCCTGTTTTTTCCCTGGGAGGAGCTGTGATCTCTTTTCCTTCCCACAGGAGAGCACTGCAGACTCAACACTCAGACTTTCTCCCTTGCTGGGCTGATCATGGGTGTTCAGGGTTGGGAGTAGAGAATCATCAGGCCTACTTCTAACTTCCTCCAGCCCAGTCTATCAGACCCTACCATTGGCTCCCATTTGTATTATTTTTCAAATGGTTTAGAAATACAGAGACTGAAGAAGAGTACTCACAGTGGGTCCCTCACATCCCTAACAATTCAGAGGGCAGGGAGGGAAAAAGGGAAGAAAGTATTTCTTTCACTTCGTGCAAAAAGAAATGGAAGGCGCCATTGATGAGTGACAGAAGGAATGGTGTTAAAACCACACTCTCCTAGGAAGCCTGCATTTCAGGACCCAGAAGTGTGCCTGTGAGCACCCCAAACTTATGCTGGGAGAGATGAGCGAAGAGAGAAGCACAGAATGGCAGAACTGGACTCAGACCATGGGGAAACCAGTGTTCTCATCTCGTCATCGAACTACTGAACCTCTGGGGACTTCTGTTTGTGACCTTTGACATCAAGACTATAGTAGGTGATGTTCAGTCTCCTCACAGATCAATGTACTGCTGCGTGAGCTGCTGGGAGAGATGACGATAGGCCCCCTCCTCGCCTGCAAATTAGCCGGACACAAGACGTGAGCCAAAGCTCATTTACATTTAGAGTTTCTGTTTTTGGTCTGACTTGGTCTGTTTGGACATATTATAGCAAGAACTGGGAAGGAAATGGACGTACTTCTGGCTTGTTAAATACTGTTTTATATTTTTATTTTAAAAAGAGTAAGAAAAGTTTTAGTGTAGATTTAGAGGCTTGTACTCATTACATAAAAAGACTATACACAGAAAAAACATGGACAAGAAAAAAGAATAGAGAAAGACACATTTTTGGACCATTTTCAATGTCAAGTACTATGTCAGACATTTTATGACGGTTGTAATAAAACCCTAGAAACAATATTTCAGGAATTCACTATGTACCATGTTCTTTTTTTGTCCCTCCCTCTAAGATCCATTGAAATTGGCACCAAAATTATCTTCACTGTAGGTAAATTGTAAATCAGCACAGCTAAAAGGTACTGAGTTAGTACACTTTTTTTTGTGAGTGTGTAATCTGATTTAAAATGATTTACATTGAAATTTTAATTCCTTAAGTAAGGATAACAAAAATGTAGCCGTTGTTTATAAATAACATATGCAGTTGTTGCAATTAAAACTCAAATTGTTAACAGTTAGTCTTCCTAGGAAAGGTTACATTTCTGCACCCATCGTCAAGAATAATTATGTAAAATGTCATGTGATAATTTCAGGCTGAAAACACAGGGAAGTGTTAGTTAAACCGCATCTTCGTTGATGAGGCAAATGTGAGAACCTAAACAGGCATTTGTGAAAATTCAAATGCATTTATTTTACTGATGATCACCTAAGCAAAATCATCAAAGCAAAATGAAACAGTGGAGCCTCCTATGTCAAAGCAAATAATTATCCTTGTAAAGACAGGGAGGAGGAGCCTGAAGCAAGTGTCTAATTGTTTTTTTTCCCCTGAGATAAGAGCTACTCTTTGGCTTTTGCCTTCTCATTTTACCCTCCCCTTCTAGCCTCCCCATTTTACCTTCCCCTCCCCTCATTTTACCCACCATTAAATATCGCCTTAGACCAAAAAAAGGGGCATCTTATGGAGTGGCTGAAGATTTGAAGACTGTTTTCTGTAGAAATGACTCTCACACAGTGGTGATCCTACCATGAGTGAGTCAGATCAGTGAACCATGGCTTAGTTCCACGTCTTTCTTCTCCCTTGACACTGACACAGAGCAGGAAAACTTCACCCACTGAGAGCATAGCCATCACTTTGTACCCAGAAAGATGTCATCAGGGCCAAAGATTCAGAGCTCTGGGAAGCTTGTTAATACCAATAACCTTTTAAATCACTGTCCTTAAAGCCACTAGCTTCTCCCTCAGTCAGGAAAGTGATGCCCTGAGCAACAGGTAACTAAGAAATAAGTTATTCAAGGATTTCACTGATGGATTAAAAGATTTAAACCTAAGAAGTGCTAAATGGTTCCCTGGTATTTGTCAACCTTGGTGGAGATATTTTGTTCAATTTGCCTGAGTTTAGGGAGTTGATGTGATTAAACTAAGCAGCTGTTAGAGACAATTTATGAAAGTGTAAATGCAGAGCATAGAAAGCAATACATTCCTTTAGGGGAAGTCAGAAGAATCAAGATGTGTTATGTTCACATACCAACTCTCTCTCCGTGATGAATGTGACCATTACGTACTGCAAACATGTATAATAAAAATAGAAACATAATTAAAAGGATATAAAAAAGCAACACGTTTCTATGAAACATCATCTAGTTATTAATAAATATTATTGTCATTTGATTCTTCAGCATTTAAAAAAATATGCGAGGTTGTACTTGGAAAAAAAAATCCTACAAGCAAATAAAAAAATTAAAGTAGCTGTTAGGGGACATTTCCTTTCCCAGTGAAAGATGTTAACTTATGTGTATATGTGTGCTTCGTGTGTGCCTGTTTCAAGGTACCTGTGTACCACCAGGGTTTAAGGCAAGTACTGTAATTCCCTGGTGCTAGACAAGCTGTATTTGCAGAATCCACAAATCAGAGATTCATTCAGCTTATCTGTTATCTCTATCTGAAATGAGAGGTCTTTGGATTATTCTGACTAGTACACATATGAGAAAAAATTTTCAAAGCCATGAGGTTCCTTTCTGTCAGCTCCAGGCATATTTTTCACACAGAATTCTTTAGAAGCAACTACCTTGAAAAAAATCTATGCCTGGTGTAGGTAGTCCAGGCTCAGAATTTAAGTGATTCCATGATACTGTGGGTATCATACATCGGATGGAATTGTATGTATTTTGGGGCTCAGCAAACCCTATTTATTTTGAGTGTTGCATTGCTCTGGATGATACTCTCATTTGATTTGAGTAGTTTTTCCCTTCTTGTTCTTTGCCTGAGACACTAACCTCATAAGCAGCAATGACTTCCTATTGCAAAAGTGCCGAGGACGCTGACCTTGGCTTGCTCCTTCAGCTGCTCTCTCCTGTAGCTACTTCCTGCTGGGTTTATCAGCGCGTGCTGCCCTTGGCAGCCTCTTGTGGTCTACGGACAGTTAAATTTAACTGTCCATTTGATTGGCTTGAGAGCCACCTGGGGCATTGGTAAAGCACACTCCTGGGTGAGGATAAGGGGCAGGACGGGGCTCAAAATTCTTGAGCTTATTCCAGGGAGTCTGGGTGACTCAAGGAGGCATGTCTTTGGGGTCCTCCGAGGTGCCGTTTCCCTGCTCTTCTGCTTTGTAGATGCCATGGACTAAGCAGAATTGCTCCCCTATACCCTTCTACCTCGTGTCTGTCTGTCTACCTAAAAGAGGAGAGCATCTTGCTATTCCTGCACATTTTGCTATCAGTCCAGTGAATGAGCCACATGTCGCAGTTTCTCTCCTATGGAATACGACAGTCTGAATTTCACAACTCACACATCATTGCACAAGGGACCTTTTATCATTAGTGCAGGAGCCCAATTGAGTCCAGATTCCAGGATTTTAAAAATTTCTTAGTGATTATAGTCAGGGGAGCAAAGTGATAGAAGGGGGTCACTTCCAAATTTACACAGCTCTGTTTGATTAGTGGACCCCAATAGTATATGTGGTTATTCAAGATAACTAAAGCTTGAGGGGTAGAGACAAGCCACGTTAAGTGGTGCACGACCACATGTGGCTTCTGGCCACTCTCTTGGCCACCCCAGGATGGAACATTTCTATCACTCCCCAAAGTTCTACAACATAGGGTTGAAAATCCCAACAAAGGGCCCAAGGCATAAGCCAGGGCAAAGTCGTTGTGATCTGAGAGGAGGAAACGATGCTGGTAATTGGTTCCCATGACAGTGAGTATCTCACGCCATGAGAGACATCACTTCCTCTGCAGAATCCAGCCTGGTGGGAAGCTGGGGCCCTGGGACAATGACATGGTTCAGGACATATGTGCACACTGGCAGCCCTGAGCAACATGAGCATGGTCTTTGGAGAAGTACTGCACCTTTATGGGGGCAAACTCAGCTCCCCCTGGTTGGGCTAATGGCAGATGAAGAGGCCCCAGAAGGGGTCGCACAGCAGAGGCAAGGAGAGGTGGTAGGACAGGGCTCAAAACTCTTGAGCTTATTCCCGGGAGGCAATGACCTGGGAACCCAAACTGGGTTGTGCCCCTCAACCTCTATCAATCTTCAGAGAAGATGAGCAAGGGCTACAGAGAGACAAAGAGTTCACCCATCTCCAGTAACTCCAGAGACCCCAGCGTGATCCCAGGTGGAGGCGGGCTGCCTTCCATTCAGCAGGCTGGGGCTGAGAACCAAAACAAGGGAATCAAGGAAGGCATGGCCTTGCTGGCTGGAGCATCTGGGGTCCTGGGTTATATTCGAGCAGACAGCAGAGTCCAGAGAGATGGAAAGATGCCCTGTGCCCTCTACAGACAGGAAACAAGAGAGGTGGGACCAGACTCCAGGCTCGGCACTCCTGTGAGAGAACTGCTGTCACCCCACAGACTTGCCTAATTCCATACAATTCCTTAGCAAAAGGGCAAAATCAGTAACCTTTTCCCACACTTTAGGCAGCTTTTCTCTTATCAGTGACTAGTCTTCCTGTGTCTGGCTGGCCCTCCCTACTAACACAGGGGTTTGTCAGGGCCCTGGACTGATGGTAGACTCGAGGGCTGGCAGTTTGTGGGAGGACATGATGCCCAGCAAGCCCAAGGGCCCCTGCCCTGTCCTGAGTTCACAGGAGGAGTCCAGAAGGGCAGCTGGAAAGGGTGGTAGCACAGGGAGTCTTCCAAAGAGAGCTCTTTCTAGGCAGCAGGTCTAGGGTTGGGACTGTACTTGTAATACTTACATTTATGAGAACGTGTCAAAATTAGGGGAAACAAATATCTAGTGGCAGTCTCTAAAGACTCCTTTCAGTGACCCATGAAAGTAATTTTGGGGCATGACTTTCTTGCTCTTAGGAAGCCATACCACGGAGACATGGTCCTCTTGTACTCCTCTGGAGACTGTGGTGTGTGCATGTAATACTATGTAATCACCGCACCCACCGTGTTACCATGAGGAATTGTAGCCTGAAGATGGCTTTTCTTAAGCATGCACTATAGCTGATGAGTTAACCAACCCTGGTGCTACCTTACCAGTGGCCTCTGTTATGTGAGGTGAGATTCGGGCATTCATTCATTCACACAATAAATACGAAGTGAGCATCAACAAACTCCCAGCATTGATCAAGGCGTTTGGGATCCTTTCCAGGACAAACACATGAAGGTTGCTGACTCACAGATGTTCCACACTTCCTGCCTGTTTTAGCCTCTTCCGGTGACACTGCTTTCTTGCCTGCAGCTGGAGAATTTCAAATGTACATCCTGCTGCCTGCCCAGTGCTTCACAGGGAACTGAACTGTAAGCTACGGTTACATAGCAAAAGAAGGCGTGAAGAGCACTTCCCCTGCCCGATCTTCCTCTCATGCCTTGGGACATCCGTGGACCCTTCGCGCCTTCCCCAGGTCTTCTGCCTTGGTTTCCATATGTTGCATATTTCCATCTCACTCCCTATTTTCTTTGGCCACTCCTCAGTCTAGGAAGGTCCTTCTTGCTCTCTGGTTACTTGTTTTTAGCTTTTCAATCTCTGCGTATGGGGCTCATGGGGTTTTCTACTGATTTTCTTACTCTGCATTGTCCCTGAGAAATAGCAATAGTTTCCACGACTTGACAGTGCTGGTGACTCCAAACCATCTCCCGTGCAGACGCCTCTCTGAGCCTCAGGTGTGTCTAACGCAGTCCAGCTTAGACATCTGACCATCTCAGCCCGAGGCATTTTGTCTCCTGAATTCACTTCTCTTGGGTTTTCAGCTTGCTGAATGGGCTCTGTATTGGTCCATCCAGCTACCCAGGACCTCGTCCTGAAAATCAGCCCTGTGCACTGGCTTATTTCCTTCACTGCTCCAGATCCACGCTGCCACAGGGGCCACTGGACCTCATCTCCTCTGTCACTCTCCAAGCCAGTTCCCTCCCCTTCCTGGTGCCCCTGTTTCCACCACCTGAACCCCAGTAAATTCACAACTGGTCTCCCCGACTCACATCCTAGGCTACCAACAAGTCATTCTGCCCTGGAGTTAGAGCTGAGGCTGCAGAGCTGATCATGTAGAAAAACCCTTCCCGAGTTCCTTGCTTATCTCAAGACAGGGAATAAACAGTGAGCAGTTTTCCAGCTGGCATCACCTGCCCTGATGCCCCTTAACAAGGAGATGTGCCAGACACGTATCTACTCTCTTCCTATAATGATAGTTATTAGTATAACAAAGAGATATTCCAATTACTTGGTGCCTCTGACTTCCCTGGTCTTTCATCTTGGAACACCCACCCCTCCTATCCCATCTTCCCTAGGATTATTCTAACTCCTCTTTCAGATTTCCTCTAAGACACTGGTCCTTTCATGGTATCTTCCTTGAGCCCCCAGCCTGGGAAGGTGACACGTTCATGTCCTCTGTTTTCCCCACTATAACTGCCAATCTGCTTCTGCTTATCACCAGTATGCAAGTTTGGTTATCCAGACATGGCTTGCTTGTCCTCCTCCTATTTCTGGTGCCAAGAATGGTGGCTGCACATAACAGATGCCCAATGGATTGCAGTGTCTGAGTACATTCAGTGAGGGATGTTTACTACTTCTACTACTACTGCTGCTGCTGCTACCACCACTACCTCACTGGTTCCTCTGGCTTTTCTGAGAACTTAAGTGTTGTGTAAGAGAATTTATTGTTCAAACCGCTTTCCATCTTTCTCAATTTGACACATATTAGAAGGCAGGTTCTGCTTAAATACTTCAACGAACAAGTCTGGGTAAATCATAGCACTAAGTGCTGAGGTGCTACACAAATGATTCTACGCTGTGGATGCAGGAGGTAAATACCCCGCATTTCCACAGAGAGCACAGCGCAGCTTCCCTAAGATGCCACTTCTCGGTGTGACATCGGAAGAGACACAAGCATGCCGACCGTTAGTGCCCAGGAAAGGCTGTGAAAAGCACTTCCCATAAATTAAAAGTCTCTGCACGTGGGAAGCCAGGTAAATAAAAGGACTTCAGAAGGCCTAAGCCCACATGTGTTGCCTCAAAGATACAAAAGAATTTTTATTTTCATTTAGTAAAGATGATATTTGAGTTTAAATATCAGGCATTTTCCTCTTGAACACCAGAAGAGGGAAAACTTTAAAAAGTTTGGCCTTGAGGAGTATTGGTTTATGTTTATAATTAAAAACAGTACCTTTCAAAAAGTTGTGTAAGCCTGATTAAGGGGGGCAAAACCACAGGTTGGGGGAATTTTATTATTTGCTGTGAAATGTCTCTAATTCCAGTGAACGCTCGCAGTCTCGAGCTCACCATGAGTTCTCTTCTTTCCTCTTCTCTTCACTCCCAACTTTTTCTCTGCAGGCTGCCACACAGAGGCGAAGGCACAGGCCTGCCCCACCTGCAGGCTTGAGGTCACTCCTTCTGATGTAGATAGTTACATGGCCTGTCCCACCAATAAACACACCCATGTTCCATGAAGCAACCTCAATGTGCTAGAGCTGGGGTTTTCCAGGGTAGTAGTGACAAAAACCACAGTGTCAAGCCAACCAGATCCTATGCATACCGTGTCACATTTATTAGTAGAGATTATTTGTAGTAGTCGCTAACTTCAATCTTTATCGAGGTCCTCTGACTACCACAATGTGAAGCTGTCCTCTTCCCTATGGTTCCTATTGAGGGACATATAGACCTAATAGGGTCCTTACAAGGCTGCAGTCCCCACTGGAATGACAGCTGCAGCTGGCCCAGGGGTCTTCTCGTGGTCCTTGGCCAAACAGTACACTGTCACTGGTGTATTCTCCCTTGAGACTCTCAAAGGCGCTACCTGAAACCTGGCACTTGGCACCTAGACACCAGGTGCGATTGAAAAATGCAGTGAATGTTTAAATTTTTAAAAATCCTAGTTCAGTAAAAGACATATTGCTGAGAATGACAGAAGAAGTGTGCTCAAAGCGAGGGGAGTATTTTGAGTATTCTTAGGGGGATCACCAGTGATGCGTCCTGTGCTCTAACATATCTCTATATCTATATCCATATCTATATCTATAGGTACTGGGGATTGAATTTGCGACCTTGTGCTTGCCAGGCAGGTGCTTATGCCACTGAGCTAAATCCCCAGCCGCTCTAATATACTTTTAACATTTAAACAGTCACCATAGATTTCAATCACCTCCCGCTGATCAAGTGTTTATGGCCAATTCTGTTAAATGAGAACAGTGCGTCCTCTGCCTCCCTCACCAAATCTGGATGGTGGACATCTGGCTTTTCCTCCAGGTCAGAATGACTCTGAAGATTCAGGTTTAGATTCAATCCAGGGAATTGAATCCAAGGAAGCCACAGCAGCACAACTAAAGACACTCATGAAAGAAGACTTCCAGAGCTGCTTCAGAAAGCGGCAAAAATGACGGGACGAATGCGTGAGAAGCATGTGTGTGTGTGTGTGTGTGTGTGTGTGTGTGTGTGTGTGTGTGTGAATTTGGTAATGTGTTTCTTATGTAGTAATTTTGAGCAAACAAACATTCATTGTAGTTTCTGGTCACACCTGGTACATACAAATATGCCTAAAGTCTTATTGCTGATTTATATAACTGGTGATGATTTCACAGACTATAAAACTGTGAGTAAATAAATAGGATTCCTGTTCTGGATTTTGTCATTACAGGTGATTAAAGCATGCAGAAAGGACTTTGTGTTTGTGTCTGTCTCTCCTGGCAGAGCATTTATTGATCCAGGGACGGTGGGAGGCTCTCCGGCCACATTTGTGAACAAACCAACCACCCGGCCCAGAGGGAGGAGTTCACTGTCAGGAAAAATTAGTCCAGTGAGTGATGCACAGAGCAGGTGAGAACTGGTAAGAGAGGACAGAACAAGACAGAAGGAAGGAAACCGCAAAACAACAGCTGAGTAAGGGTACCAAGACCTTAGGGACGGGGTTCCTCAATTTTAAAAGTGGTGGTCCTCAGGTAGGTGTCACCATGAAGGTGACTTCTAGGTCAAGACTAGAAAAAAGGAGCTAATATGCAGCCCTCTGGTTCTAAAACTGGGAGCCACTTCAGGGTTTGAGGGCTGGAGTGAATTTAACAGAAAGCCAGAGTCAGCTTAGAGAAGGGGTTGCTTGTTAGGAAGACTAGGATGCAGGGTTAGGATGTGGGTGCCCTAGCACCTGTTTCAGCCACTCCATGACTTCATCCAGGTCTCTGTAAACATATCACCCCCCCCAGGCCCTCTACAATTGCTTCATCTAAAATCATAGCCCGCTTCTATTTCTTTATTCTGCAGGGTTTTCTTCAGATGCTATCAACCCTGAATGGCATGCAATGTGCTTATTATTCCTCATTTCCCTTAGCGGCATGCACACTGTGAGAATGTAAGGGTTTCTCTTCATGATGCTTGCTGTAGCTCAGGTTCTAGGTAAGATCCTGAACAGACATGCCAAGCTACTGAATGAATGAGCTTTCCGGAAGTCTAGGAACAATACAGAAAATTTACATTACATTAAAGTTTTAATTTACATTAAAATTTACATTAAAGTTTTAATTTACATTAAAATTTGTTTAAATTCAGCCTGAACTTAAACAAGTAAACCACAAAACTGGGGAGTAAATAAAAACAAGCTGGAAGTCAAATTACAGGTTATTTTTCTCCTTTAATTGGTTTAACATTTTTACTGGTTAGCATGTGGATGGTTTGTCTTAATGCTTACATTATGTTCTCTGCAACTATTATAGCCATATTGGAGAAAATTTGGAAAATGGAAGAAAAAGAATTTTATACTTTTAGACTGTTGTTACCACTGCCACAAACAGAATTTAAAAATTCCCTCTTAAGGAGTTTTCAAAGTTTTCTGCATTTTTGCTTGGCTTTGATACAGCTGGAAACTGACTTCTGATTTTTGAATTTCTACCTACACCTCTTCTGGACTCTAAAATTACATGATTCTATATGGAAGCTAATTAAAAAATATGCAATTGAAGAACTACTCTTATTACTTCTTTTTTTTTAACTCTTATTAATTCTAACACGGTCTGTTAAGTGGGGGATTTCTGGAGTTGAGATTCTTCTTCTTTTTTAAGATCCAAACTCTCATTTGCCTGATTTGGACTCACGGATTATTTGGTATTTTAACCCACTAAGAAAAACAAAAAATTTTGCAGAAAACTGTTAGAGTGATAAAACTTCATTTGTTTAGTGTTTACCCTGCCCCAAAAGTTACAGACTTTTAGCTGGGCATGGTTGTATACGCCTGTAACCCGGGTACTTGGCAGGCGAGAGGATTGTGATGAGCTCAAGGCCAGCCTGGGCTACGCAGGGAGTTCAAGGTCAGCCTGAACTATATGAGAGACCCTGTCTCAAAAAATAATAGTTAAGGACTTCAATGGATATCGCTCATTCACCCGTATACTTCCTATGAATGGGTGGGGTGTCATTAAGCAAAAGCAGCCACATAAAGACCAGAGGGAAAGTCTCCCCTGCTGAAGAGAATTAGCTACTTCCTGGTACATCAGCAGCATAGAATCCACAGTCTGGCCTCTCTATTCATGGGGCCGCACCCCACGGGGCTGCATGGGCGAGGGCTGGGTGGGGACTTCTCATGCCTGTGACAGCCCCAGGGACTCGCTGGGCTCCTACTGGCACACTGGGCGGGGTGCAGGAGGAGCAGGTCCTGGCCGGGCAGCCTGGGACCCTCGCTGCCTGAGATTTATCTTTAAACAGGACCCCTTGAAAACCACCACCAAAGTCTCCATGCTGTTTGCTGCTGGTCAAGCTGTGGTGACTTTATTTTACCTCTGGAATCTGAGACATGGCAAGAACAGCAGGACCGACAGGAGAGAGTGGGTGGGTGGCAAATGGTTCGCTTAGAGGAGGGAGAGGAGAGAAGCCAGGTGAGGACATGTAAAGGGAGCTGGATTCGGTGGCAGGAGGCTCAGATACCCCGTCAATGACATTCACCATTTCTGTGGGACCTGTGGGTCTTTGTACCTTTTAAATCTTTTTTTAAAAAAAAAAACAGATATGGTGACGTCTGCCTTCTTAATTCTTGGGTCTGACACGAAGCCCATAAAAGGTATGAAAAGATTTAACAGATGATGATGATGACAGGATGAGGACAGCCTGGTGACATTTCTTGACAATTGGTACGAGGCAAGCCACCTCTTTCTTCTTATCTCATGTAATCGTTGTCACAATTATATTATTTACCCTCTGAGATAAAGGCACAGCAACAGAGAAGTCAAGCAACTTGACTAAAATGGCACAGCTCGCTACCAGCGAAAGTGGAATTTAATTGCATCCAAGTAATCGGATTCTAGGGCTCCCGCTTTTGGTGTTTTGTTTTGTTTTGTTTGTGTTTTTGAGAGAAGGTCTTAGGTATGCAGCTAAGACTGGCTTTGAATTTACTGTGTAGCTCAGGTTAGCCTTCAACTGGCAGCAATCCTCCTGCCTCACCCTCCAGGTATAATCCTGGCTAGGGCTCCTGCTTCTGCCTGCTAATGGGAAGTGAGGTAAAGTCACGAGAACGCATTTCTGCAGTGACGTAGGATGTGTGTTTTGATCCCACAGCAGATGTGCATCTATGTCATTTCCCAATTCTGAATAGTGGGGCCGATCTCCAATGACTTGTGTCACACAATGAAAGAAGACGCGTGACACCAGAGAGGGCTGATGACCACTCTGATTATGAAGGGGATGCTCTGCCTTCAACGCATAAGAGAACAAAGGCATTCTTAGGAGAGCTCGAAAGACAGTTTGAGAAAAGCACATGTTACGCTTAGGCTGACAGCCCTGGAAACTGGGCTGATGGGCTCGGGTCGCCTGGGAGTGGCACAGAATGGGTGCCCACAGACTGCGCCTCCAAGGCTGGGCTTGCTCCGCCTGCCGAGCCTGGAGCTGAGCTGTCAGCGTGGCCACATCTACAGCTGGATGGGAAGCACTTCCCACACAGATTCTCAGCGCTGACCCCACACACCTATGCATTACTGGAGTTTTATTTTAGTCCTTTTCTTCTCCGTTTCCCACCTCATCTAATCACGTATTATTCAAAGCATGGGTGATTTTATGTGTGTGTGTGTATGTGTATTTTGAGATGGAGTCTTGCTAAGATGTCTAAACCAGCCTTGAATGTGTGATCCTCCTGTCTCAGCCTCTTGAGTAGCTGGGATTACAGATGTGTACCACCCCTTACAGCTTGTGATATCTAATAGTAACTCATCCTGCTCTCCTGGAGTTTATTCTACAGAGGAAAATCAGTCAACAAACAAATGGAAATGAGTAGACCACAACAAGGCCAAAGATGAGAATAAACAGGATGTTGGAGTAACTCCGGACAGAGGAGAACTAAACCGGTCCTTCCCTCCACATGTACGTCCTGAGTGCATGCTGCCTTCAGCCTTGTGTGCGCTGATGGAGAAAGAGCCATCAACAATGCTGCTTGGTCAATCTCAGGGGTGACCAGCGACTAGCAGGGTGGCCTTTCCCAGCCCCAGCCTTCCTAGCTCCGTGTTTCTTTCTTTGAAAAAATCCTGAAAACCTCAATGAATGTAAACACCCTATGGCAAGATCCTGCAGTCAGATTAATAACAGCAACAGGAATGAAAATGGCGAAAGGGACTCAGCGGAAGAGGATGGAAGGGGTGGAAAGGGGATTCAAAAGAGAAATGACCTGTATCACATACCTGTGCCCACTCCCGAAGACGATTGTAAGCTTCATGTACTAAAAACATGTGCCAATAAAAAAAGACAGTGCCATAAAAAGAGGAAGCTGCTTTGGCTCCCACAGTCTGTAACTTCTTTTGTTAAGCCACGAAGTCACCTGAGCGACACACACCTCAACCCAGTTATTAGATGCAGTAAAAGTAATCAGTGTCAGGGTGACGCTTGAGCTCTGCTTCAGAGTGTCCTGAGTTTGCGGACAGCGCCGCAAAGGATCCAGGGAAACAGAAAGGGGGAGGGTTGCTCAGCCTGTGTGAACAAGGCCTGGCTGTGACAATTGTACTCATCTTGGACTGGGTGCTTGGTGTGTCACACTGGCCATACGTCCTCCATCCCTCTGGGAGCAAATGTGCAGGGGGGCTGGCAGTAGGGCGTGGAGATTAAGGTCCTTTCAAGGAGGGCTGTGGTCTGTACAGAGAGCTGACCGTTGGAGAAGAGGGATCCACCACGGCTGAATTCCTTCCCCTGAGAGCTTAACGGGCCAGAGAGGCTGCTGCGATGGCTTTGACGGAGGCAGGTGGATGCTGGCTCAGCTCAGGGACTCCCGGCCTGGGAGGCTCTGGTGACCACAGAGCAGAGTGAGGAAAGGCAGCACTGACATCCATGCTAGGAAGCTGTCACCACAATGGGAGACAGCTGTGAGTGTCCCGCTAGCATCCTGGGCTGCCGGTCTGTGCCAGGAGAGATGCCGAGGTGGCAAAGGGTGAGGTGAGACGCCCCAGAGGACAGGGAGCAGCTCTCCAGACAGCGGGTCAGAGAGATGCGGGAGTGCTTTGATGACCACATGGACCTGAGAGTAACGTGTGTGGTGATCTGGCTGCTGGATGCTGCCAGCCTGAACGGATAACAAGGGCTGACTTGGACAAGTGCTCCTCATGGCTGGAACAAGTTGGAAGTGACAGTCTGCGGTCTCACTTAACGCCCTAAGCTGGACAGTGTTGATCTCGGAGTGGGAGAAAGAGGAGAGAGAAGAAAGAGAAGACCGAAGGAAAGGAAGAGAGGAGGCAGAGGGAGAGAGGTTGGGAGAATGAACAGAGAACACATACAGAAGCACATTTAAAACAGCAGAGCTCTTAGAACAGAGAAGCAAAGAGTATGCAGTATGTGGGAAAAACACCCCTTGGGCAGAGCACTAATATCTAGAATATATAAAGAACTCAAAAAATTAGACTACCTCTAAAATAAAAGGTCCAATCAAAAAAATGGGCAGCTGAAATGAAGACACTTGTCAGCAGAAGCAGCACAGACAACCAATAAGCATGTGAGGAAATGCTCAGCATCACTGGCTATCAGAGAAATGCAAATGAAAACAACACAAATTTCATCTTAATCTGGAAAGGAATCAAATAATAATGGGGCTGCTGGGGAAATTCTACTTTGTTGGTAAGAATGTAAAATAATACATCCATTATGGAAATCCGTGTGAAGATTCCTCAAGTAACTAAAACTAGAAATTTCATTTGGCCCAGTTACACCCTTTCCGGGTATCTTCAAGAAGACCTCAAGACATCATTTACAGAGACACAGGCTTACTCGTGTTCATAGCAACACAATTCATGATCACTAAAGCTTGGAAGCAGCCCATGTGGTCTGTCCACCAGCAGAGCACTGCATAAAGAAACTATGGTGTCTATACAGAACAGGATACCACGTGGCTATAAAGAAGAATAAATGAGTCATTTGTAGGAGAATAGGTGCAACTTGAGACCATAATGTTAAGTGAAATAAATCAGACACACAGGCTTAAATTCGATGCGGTTTTTCCCATATGAGGAATCCAATGTATAAATAAGGAGCAAAATAAAAGATAAAAAGAAACAAGAAGGTAGATCCTTTCACAAATGGGGAAGGGAGCAAGAGATGGAGGGTGGGGGGAACGTAAGAAAATAAGACGTATCATGTTCCCATACCACCTACACACAACGAATGCAGTCATGAATTTAAAAACATGCAAATGGTGAAGAAGATCTAGCGATGCAGGGAGACAGGAGCCAGGGGGCAGGAAGGGAATAACAAGAGTCGATGTGTGTTTAGTGTATGAACCTGTTCTTTCAGATGACTGTCAAAAGACTGTGAACTGCAAACACGTACTAACAAAAAACTTAAAAATTAAATTTGAGATACAAACAGAAAATATCACATTTCAAGCTTTTCACATGAAAAAATTATGTAAAACATTTCACTTTCTAGGCTGATTTGCATGCTGAAATGATAATATTTTGGGTGTATTGGTTTAAATAAAATATATTATTAAAATTTAAAAAATAGAAACCACTGCAAATCTATGTGTTTAAATAGAGTAACCCTGAAACATTAGCCAGGTCAATTGGCAAGAGAAAGAAATAAACGGAATATGTACAGGAAAGGAAGAAGCGAAATTATCCTTATTTGCAGATGAAGTGGCCCTTTATATAGACAGTCCAAAAAATTCCACCAAAAGCCTTCTACAATTAATAACCAAATTCAGCCATGTAGCCAGATACAAAATCAGTAGCATGCCTGTATATCAATAAGGAATTAGCTGAGAAAGAAATTAAGAAAATAATACCATTCAGAATAGCACCATGACAATAAAATATTTAGGGTTACTGTCAGTATGGAAGGGAAAGTCCGATACAGCAAAAATTATAGAGCTTCCAAAAAAGTGATCTAAGAGGACATGAAAAAACAGGAATGTACTCCCTGTTTGCTGATATCTATATCTGTATCTATATCTATATCTATATCTATATCTATATCTATATCTGTATCTCCAATCAAAGAACAAACATGCAGCATTCCTCAAAGAACTAGAGAAAACAGTCTTAAAAATCCTACAGAACTGGAAGAAATGCAGATAGAAAATGCAACCTGGGCAACCAGAACAAAGCAGGATGCATTACGATCCCAGATTTCTAGTTACATTTCAAAGCTACAGTGATAAAAACAACATGGCAAAGATACAAAAAGAGACACATGGATCAGGGGAACAGAACACAGGGTGAAGAAATAACTGAAAGCACATTCAGCTCCCTGACCTCTGACAAGAGACCAGAAACACACACTGGAGGAAAGACAGCCTCTTTAGCCAAGGGTTTTGGGAAGACTGGCTGTCCACATGCAGAAGATAAGCTACATCCATAGCTGTCAGACACACTGTACTAAAATCAAAATGGATCCAAGGTGATATTAAAACAGAAACCACCTTCTGAGAAATAAAATAGGTAAAACTCCTGTATTCATAGGAATAGGCAAGGACTTTCTGTACAAAGTGTACAAAAAGTAACATCAGGAGTCAATAAATTGGATCATACTCAATTAAAAAGATTCTGCACAGCAAAGGAGACAATCAACAGTGAAGATAATCCACAGAGTGGGAAAAAGTTTTGCCAGCTACACTTCAGACAGAAGACTAATACCTAGAATATATGAAGAACTTAAAAAAATTAGACCTCCTGAAATAAAAGACCCAATCATAAGGGCAACTGAAATGAATAGATACTTCTCAGAGGAAGCAGTACAAATGGGCAGTACATACATGAAAAAAACAGTTCAACATGGTGGGTCATTAGAGAAATGCAACTTAGCACTGAGGTTCCATCTTGCTCCAGAAAGAATGGCCATCATCTAGAAATCAAATAATAGTGATGCTTCTATGGGTAAAAGAACCCTTTTCACATTGTTGAGGGAAATGTAAACCAGTACAACTATTACGGAAGTCGGTTTGGAGATTCCTCAAGAAACTAATAGTAAAAATTTCATTCAACCCAGCTATTTCTCTTTTAAGTATCGTTGGGAAAGAACTAAAGACATCATATTACAGAGACACATGCATACTCATGCCTATAGCAGCACAACTTTTAACAGCTAAATCTTGGCAGCGGCTCCTGTGTCTGCCTGCAGATGAATGGATAAAGAAAATGTGGTATTTTTACACAATGGATACTACTCTGCCATAAAGAAGGATAAAATTCAGTCATTCGTAGGAAAATGGATGTACCTTGAGATCGTAATGTTAAATGAAATAAATCAGACATACAAGCTTAAACACTGGATGATTTCTCTTATGTGAGAAGCCCAAAATATAAATAAATCAAAGAGATAAAAAAGGGGAATGGGAAATAGGGAGATAGATCCTTTGCAAATGGGAAGAAGACCAAGCAATGGTGGGGTGAGAGGCAGAGAAGGGGTCACAGAAGTAATTAAGATGAGCTACATAAGCATAGCAAAAAAATTAGGGCAGAGATTTAGCTCAGCAGCATAAGCGCCTGCCTTGCAAGTGAGTGATCATGAGTTCGATTCCCGGTACCAATAAAAAAAAGAAGTGTAGCAAAAAATTGTGAGTTAAAAATCCTGCTTTAATGTGTATCTCTATTTTATGCTATGCTTAAAAAAATAGAAAATAACCCACTGGTGGTGAACCTATGGCATGCATTTGCAGCTGCCTGTTTATTATCACCAAAAGCTCTAAAAGGTTTGGCATCACTGGAGTAACCCAATAAGCAAAAACACGATTTTCACTGGCTAACATTTGTAGACATGTTTACAGTGCATTTCAATCACTATCATTTGAATATCAAATGAATATTATCATTTAAATATTGCATATGTTCTTTATATATTCTAGACATTAGTCCTTTGAGGAGCAGCTGGTAATTTTTTTTCCCCATTCTGTAGGTTATCTCTTCACTCTGTTGGTGGTTTCTCTTGCTGTGCAAAAGCTCTTTAGTTTGATGAGATCTCAGTTGTTGATTCTTTGTGATATTTCCTGTGTGATCAGGGTTTTGTTGAAAAAGTCTTTGCCTACACCAATGTCTTCCAGAGTTCTATCTATTCTACCTTCCAGCAGATTGCTTCTGTTTTTGTATTTAGATCTTTGATCCATTTCCATTTTAGTTTAGTGCATGGTGAAAGGTATGGGTGTAGATTCAATTTTTGGCATGCAGGAAGCCGGTTTTCCCAGCACCATTTATTAAAGAGGCTGTCTTGCTTGCAGTGAAGGCATTTGGCCCCTTTGTCAAAGACAAAGTAGCTGAGTGTGCTTACAGTTGTTTTTGTATTCTGTTTTACTGATCATTAGGTTGAGGTTTTTTATTTTTCATTTTTACTTTTTGCTAGTACTACACTGTTTTTATCACAGTAGCTTTGTAATATAATTTCAAACCAGGGACTGTGATGCCTCCTACCTTGCTCTTGTTTCCCAGAATTGCTTTTGCTATTTGAGGTCTCTTCTGGTTCCAAACGAATTTTAGGATTGTTTTCTCTAATTCTGTGAGATATACTGCTTGTCTTTTGATTGGGATTGCATTAACTCTGTATAATAGTCTTGAAAGTTTCATCATTTGCACTAAATTGGTTCTGCCTATCCATGAGCAAGGGATACCTTTCTAATTTCTGATATCCTATTCAATTTCCTGTTTTCCTAGTCCTGTGATTTTCAATCTATAGGTCTTTCACTTGCTTTGTTAGATTGATTACTAAGCATTTTATTTTTCTTGATGCCATTGTGAAAGGTGTAGTTTCCTAATTTCTCTCTCAGTGAGTTTGTTATTTATGTATAGGAATGCTTTTGATTTTTGAGTGTTGACACTGTATTCTGCTATGCTGCCACGTTTGGTCACTAATTCTAGGAGCCTTTTGGTGGAGTTTTTTGGGTCTTCTATGTAGAGTATCATGTCATCAGTATGGAGAATCCTCAAAAAACTGAAAACTAGATGTTTCATCTGACCCAGCTGTTCCCTTTCTAGAGATCTGCCTGAAAGAGTTAGATGCATATTACCACAGTGATATATGCACACCAGTTTATAGAAGCATAAATTATAATAGCTAAATCTTGGAAACAGCCCACATGCTCATAAAAAGATGAATAGTTAAAGACAGTGTGGTGTTTATATACAATGGAGTACTACTCTGCTATAAAGAAGGATACACTTCAGTCATTAGTAGGAAAAGAGACCATAATCTTAAATGAAATAAACAGGACACACAAGTTTAAATATCACATTATTTCTCTTGAGTGAGAAACTCAGAGAGTAAATAAGGAAGATAGATACTAGGAAGTAGGAAGAACGTGTTAAAGGGGAAGGGATACAAGCGAGGAGGGAGGGGGAAAAGGAAGGAAGGGAAAAAAGAGAATGGAAGGAAAGAAATGGAAACAAAGTTGTGTAAATCTGGAGGGGGCAGAGGGTTAAAGGGGAGGAGAATGAGGGAAGAGAGAACTAAGATATATCATACAGAGGTACAAATTGCCTATGATGATACCTACGACAAATATGTAGTAACAAAAAAAATAAAGGCCCACAAAAGAATTTACCAAAAACGTAAATACTGCGCCTGCACAATTCCACTACGCTGTACTTCGGGGTTTTCTGCTGTGGGGAGACGCAGAGGGCCCCGCCTCACCCCGGCCTGCGCAGGGCGCATCATTCCTGGAGCCCCTTCAGTTTTCTCAGCAGCCTGGGGTTGGCTCCAAACCCGAGAGGGAGGACGGGCTCCGGGTCCCTCCTCTCACGGGACACTGATGCCCCAGCACCCGCCTCCACCTTCTCCTCTTCCTCCAGAGCTGCCTGGGATTCCCAGGAGCGGAATCCTGATAAAAGGATGCGTGCCAGGCCAGGAGCGCGCAGCGCACGGGGCTCCGGCGCCCTGGGCAGTGGCCGCTTACCTTTGTCGTAGATTTCCTTCAGGACCCCGCGCTTGATCAGCTCCTCTCTGCTTTGCCTCATCGAAATCTTCCTCTCCAGGGCTGCGAGCAAGACAGACAGACAGACAGACAGGCAGGTGTGACTAGGTGACACAATGCTTTGCTTTTTCAGACAACAGTGTTGCTACGCAACAAAATGGACCAGAAAACTTCTGTGCATGATGCGTTGCTAACATGATTAACACTCTTTGATGCTTTGCTGAGACTTCTTAGAAAGGAATTATTATTATTTTGTGTGTGTGTGGTACTGGGGATCGGACCAAGGAGTGTTTTATAAATAATAATTTAAAATTTTTTTATTAGCAGTTTACACTGTTTCCATCCCACCTGCAGTCAGTCCACGTGCATAACACATCTTCAGTTCCCTTTTCACCCCTTCCCTCCCCTCCCTCCGTCTCTTGATCCCGTCCCATTTAATACAACCACTACGCAAATCAGTGTGGAGTCCTCAGAAAACCAAAACTAGAAATTCCATTGACCCAGCTATTCTCTGAGGTATCTCCCCAAAAGGGTTAAAGACACCATATTCCAGTGATAACGCATACCCATGTTTATAGCAGCACAACCCATAATAGCTAAATCTTGGAAGTGGCCTCTATGTCCATCAAAGGTAAATGGATAATGAAAATGTGGTATTATCACACCATGGAGTACTACTTTGCCATAAAGAAAGATACACTTGAGTCATTTGTAGGAAAATGGATGCACCTTAAGACCATAAGCCTACGTGAAAAAAGACACATAAGCCTAAATATCACATAGTTTCTCTTAGATGAGCAGCCCAAATTATAAATAAAGAGAAGAAAAAGTCCAAGCCCTTTTAATTTTTTAAAATTTTATTTTAAAACAAAACAAAACAAACAAAATAGAAAAAAGGGTAGCAACAATACAAAATTCCAAGGAAAAAAAAGAAAAGAACAAAAAATACTAATAAGTCATTACTTAATAACCTACATACTGTCATCTTGGAAATAGTTGTTCAAGTTGCAAAGTTAAAACATACAAAGTATACATACAAGCAATGAGACTGGTAACAATTCTGCTCCATGATCTAACAAAAACAGTAATATGGTCATCCATCTTACACACTTAAACATAAATGCAATTACATACTTTACAGTACTTTCTTTTCTCTCTTTTTTACAGTAGCAATTACACATTTTGGGTTTTATTACTTCTACAGTCCTTATTACTTTTTACACTAGACACATAATGCACTATTTATAAATATGATTCTTATTTATTTCACTAATGAGGATAGTTTCAAGTTGTCTCCATTTACCTATGAAGGCCTCAAGATCATCCTTCTTCATAGCTGAGTAATACTCCATTGTATAAAAATACCATATCTTTTTCATCCACTCTGTGGTTGATGGGCATCTTGGTTGTTTCCAAGATTTAGCTATTACAAATTGTGCTGCTATGAACATGGGTACACATATATCACTGTGATATGAACTTTTCAGTTCTTCTGGGAAAATACCCAGGAGGGGACTAGCTAGGTTGGATGGAGCTTCCAGTCCTAGTCTTCTGAGAATTCTCCATACTGATTTCCATAGTGGTTGCACAAGTCTACACTCCCACCAACAGTGGAGCAGTGTTCCTTTTTCCCCACAGCCTTGCCAACATTTGTTATCAGTTGATTTCTTGATGGCAGCTATTCTTTCAGGGGTGAGATGAAATCTCAATGTTGTTTTAATTTGCATTTCTCAAATGACCAGTGATAGTGAAGATTTCTTCATGTATTTATTTGCCATTTGTATATCTTTATCTGAGAACTGAGTGTTCATCTCAGATGACCATTTTTGGAGAGGGTCTTTGAATTTGGGCAGCTTGATGTTTTTCAATTCTTTATATGTTCTTGATATAAGTCCTTTGTCTGAGGGGTTGCTGGCTAAAATTCTTTCCCATTCTGTGGGTTTTCTTTTCACTCGGCTGGTGATCTCCTTTAAAGTGCAGAAACTTTTCAATAGTATGAGATCCCAGTTGTTGACTCTCTGAAGCATTTCCTGCCTTTTAATTTTTTGAGACAGGGTCTTGCTAAGATGCTCAGGTTGGATTTGAACTTGTGATCCTCCTGTCTCAGCTTCCTGAGTAGCTGGGATTACAGGGATGCATCACCTTGTCTTTTCATTACATTATTTTGATAAGCTTTTTAAATCAGGTTATTTTGTCAAATCTTCAAAACAACTTTCATATCACCTAAAAGATAGTCATTTTGATGAATGTGATTTCACCTTAAATTCTGGTTGGTGTAGCCATGGCGGGGAGGCTCAGCATGCTGCCATCACGCTGCCACTGAGAAAAACATCAGGACAGCAAGCCAGACACAGAGCCTCTGTCCTGAGCCCCACTCAGCCTCCCAGAGTCCTCCCAGAGTCCTCCCAGAGTACTGGGAGTGGGAGACTCATGGAATTGTGCACTTCAATGAGTTAATTTTATGTTATGTAAATGATACCTCAGCTAGGCTGTTTAAAAAAGAGGGGCAGAAACAGTAACCATGAAGGAAAAATGGCCAGGATGACAACACATTGATTTAAAAATTTAAACAGTAAATCAGAATAGGCCATTAAGAAATTTATAAACCTTGGATCACGGAAAGCAACCTTGGATCACGGAAAGCAAAGTGATCGACATTAAAATAAAAGGATTAGATCTCTTAAAAAAGCAGGCTTCTTTTCCTTTTTTTTTCCAACTCTAACAATTAACAAACAGATCCAAAATAGAAAAAGCAAGAACAAATTTTTGCAAAATGAACACGCAGTTCATGTAGCAGCCAGTGCCATGCCCTGATCTTTGGAAAAAACCCAAATTTCCCGTCTGCAGTAAACCCCGTCTCAGGCTTTATGATGGCTCTGTGGCAAATGAAGCATCCAGACGGAACACAGAGAGAAGCAGACACAGCCTGGGATCTTCAAACAAAACAGGAGACAGCCCAAAGCGAGAAAGGGAGAAACCAACGCTGATTTGCTTCCTGGACCCATGGCTTGGTGGAGTAGTCCAAATACACCGGGAACTTCACAAGTCCCGCTTGCCTAAATATGAGTGGGAGGATGATTTCTGGATTACTGCACTAAAAGTAGCTCCAAATGACTCAACATAACCATATTCAAAAAGGTCAAGATGTCCAAGGAAGACTCTCAACTCGCCTCTGACCTTAACGCGAGAACTAGGCAGGAAACCTCAAAAGGCATAGTTATCTGTGCTTTAATAGAAGACTTCTCTTCTGTAATTGTGAGGTGTGGACATCGTGGGTCCTTGCCTGAAGCTGCATGGGCCATTTCTCCTCGGGTAGACCAGCTCCTGGAGCCGGGAGTGGCTTGCCTGGAGTGTGCCTTTCATATGCAGGGCAGCCCATCCAGAGCCACAGTCCCAACCGCCTCTGTCCAGTCCCGATACTCAGGCCACCGTGTGTTTGTTCTAATCACTGCAGAGCCGGGCACCAGGCAACTAGACACAGCCCCAGGCCTCAAGCCCACTGACTGTATTCCCACTACCTGTCCTGAACCTGCTTGGTTCATGGTGCCTATTCCTGCCCATGGAACCCACAATAAAAACCGTTCCCCACAGTTCCTTCTGCTCCCCTGCCTCCTGGTCAGCTCTGTTGCTTCCCTGGGTGGCCCTGGTGGTGTGGCAGGTGTCCTCCTCCAGGGATCTGGGAATATACCAGACTATGTTTTCAATGGCGTGTTCCTACCCTGCTGGCCTCACCACAGCAGGGCAGTGAGAATGGCTATTGTGACGGTTAAGCTGGATGGTCAGTTTGAGTGTCTAGAGAGCCACCCAGGGGATTAGGAAAGCACACTTCTGGATATGTCTGGGTGGGACCCAGAGGTGTGACTCTGAGGACCACATCCAGTCCCAGCTCCTTCCTCTGTTCCCCTGCTCCGCGTCCTGCTTGCCCTGGGTTGACCAGCTCTGCTCCTCCAGGCTCTCACCATGCCGTTTCTGTCTTGGATCCAGCCAACCATGGACTGAATCCTCTGAAATCATGTGCCAAAATCAACCTCTCTTCCTTTACCTTGTGAGTGTGAGTGTATTTTTTCCCTCTTGAGGTGAAATACATCTACATTTTAAAACATGCCTACCTTTGCACTGGTTTGTAAGGAAGAAGGAACCAGGGGGGCATCCCACAGCCTAAAGTTTCCCTTTGTTGTTCTGAGATCTGTGCACCTGCGACTGGTTTCCAAATGAGGGGCCCAGTGAAAACAGCTCAAAGGAGAACTCTAACGACACAGTGACAAAGTTCTAATCTCATCATTTTTGTAAAGTCCTCTTCTGATCCACCACTGTGGCCTATGACATATACCCTAAAAGCCAGTTTCCCATCATCTCTTTAATTTTTCATTCTCCCTAGTCACATGGATTTGTGACAGGTCAAGGACTCCTGTGCTACTGTGATATCAATGCATTTAAAAATAAGCATCTCAATTTGGGGTGTAGCTCAATGGTACAGGGCTTGCTTAGCATGCATGAGGCCCTACTTTTGAACCCCAGCACTAGAGATAAAATAAATAAAAACACTGTATACCATTTCACAGGGCACGTGTATCATAATTTATTTAATCAGTCATCAAAAGAAGGAAATCGACATTCCTTCCAGACTTTTGGCATGGACACCACTTCTATGAACTCATGTGTTCAGATACCAATGTAAACATGTATTAGAATTTTTCCAGGCTATGTAGTTAGATGTACAATTTCTGGATGGGTCATTTTTTATATGCTCCTACTACTGATGGGAAGGAAAAGAAAAGCTCTTTATGTTTTATAACTTTTAAGTACTGCTTTTTTATTTTTAAAAAAGGTAAGAAAGTGGGAAAAAATGCAGTTTTGAGGCTGGAACTCATCATTTTGCCCTGCTAAGAGTAATGTGGTAAGACTCCTTTAGATTTTTCCTCTAGAGTAATCTATCTCTGTTGAATTTCCTGCTCAACTTCCTTTACATTACATTCCCGAGGGAATGTAAGTTTGAAGGAGAAAAGTGACCGAGAAATAAACTGTGTGCTAGCTTACTGCAGTCTTATACCTTCAATTTACAATAGTCAACTTGCAAGTAAAACCTGTAGTTTTTATCCGTTTAAAGTTTTACAACTCTGGGGAAAACAAATTTTAACTGGAAATCTACAAATGGAATGAGTTTCCAGGACCCAGAACCCAGAACCCAGAACATGCCTCCACTTTGCATCTGGCCTCATGATGGCAGGGACTCTGATACGATACAAGGGCCACGGCCTAAAGAGACCCCCAAGGAGAACACTCAGCCCACACGTTAACACGACACAATCACGAAGGCCCAGAAAAACCCAAATGAGACACCAACCGATGTGTACACTATCTTTAGAGAAAATGCTTTAATTTTTTTGAAGATGAAGAGACTTTCACTATTAAATTTATAGATACTATATATGAAAGAAGAGAAAGGGAAGCAAGGATTTGTAGAAACGGGAACTGTATCGTGGTCTTCTGTTTCACAAGGTTACACAGTTCACGTCAGTTGATCTTTTATTTCATAAGGAAATTAACATGCAAAGTGACAAAGCTGTCGATCTAAATACTAAGTTGGAAAAGAAAAGATAAAAAGAAAAACAGAATTTTAAAAAGCTTCTGGTTGTCTCATGGTATGAAAACTATATCCAAGGAAAGGTCATAGTAATCCAATTTGTATGAGCACCAAATACTGTATCTTTCACTAATTCAGATGTTGAAGCGTTCTAGGAAGATCTAAGCATTGGCCAGTAGCCTAGTTATTGCTCTGTAAAAAGGGCTCCAGTTACTCGATTATCCAAGAAGAGCTCATTGCATCACTAATCCAAGGTGAGAAAATAAAAACACTTTTCATATTTGGCAATTAACACCAAGGGATCTTCAAAATCAGAAAAGGTGACCCCTTTAGAACATTTCTGTCCCTATAAAAATCTGAACCCTGTGGAAATCCCATTTGAAAGAATCTGAAGTCTAAGTGTTCTTGTTACATGGTAATAAAGGCAGGCCCTATTCTCTGCCACTGTCACCCAAGAGCTTCTCCTGCATTATTACAATAAGAACTTCAACAAAAGTCCAAGTAGAGGATTATGAGGGACCCAGTGGTCAGCCCCTTGCTCTCCTTTTGTGTCCTGACCAGAAGTCACAGGGTTCCTTTCCAGCTCTGTGACCAATGGCAGTTTTTTCCAGTGGGCTTTAACATCCGTAGGCATTGATTAAGGTATCTATGCTGCTATGAAAACCAGGTATGTCCAATTCATGGCCCATGGGGTCACCTGCAGCCTTGGACTGCCAGTAATGTGGCCCTGTAAGACCGTTTACCTTTAACACCAACCTATGATTTTTAGCAATAATTCTCTTGGCTCGACTGTGTGGTGCTAAGGGAGGGCCCAGCGCAGAGCTGACTTTGTCTTCTGCACCTGCCACAGTCAGTGGAATCAGAACCTGTGTCAGGCCTTACCTGCACTCAGGGACCCGAGGTAGAGTATTTTAATCTACCTGCACTCATGTGTGCCTGGGAACACAGACGTTTATCATATGAAGCAGACAGGCAAGTTGTATTTTATTATTAAACCTAGACTTGGTGTATTGTTTAGTAATTTAGTAAGTGAAAGATATTTTTTAAAGGGGCTATTCTGTTACTTACACTTGGTAACCATTACTACATGGTTTCATGGGACCCAGAACAACTCTAAGTTAAGTGTGACTCAGGGAAACCAAAAGGTTGGATATTGGTATCCTCAACCGAAAGAGATTGGCTGTGAGCCTGAGCCAGAGTCCTCAAACCTTTGCTGACCTCCGTCCCTGACCCCTCATGCAGGCACATCCAAGTGGAACATCCTTCCCCTTTAATCCCTGTTGCCAAGGAGACACCGCTGTGGTTGGGCAGTTCCCCTAATAAACGCACTGGGCTGGTCTCTCTGGCCTTTAGTGCTTCTCTCTGTGGAATTCCAGCCAACCTATAGAGGAGATCTGGGGCCCCCTTGTAGGAAGTCTCCTGTTGCTGGTATTAGGGTGACTCCAGTGTAGGTCTGATGGATGAAAAGCAATCACATGATCAAAATCCCTCAACCCCAACATGGCGACCCAACTATGGTACTTGTGTAGCCCATGAAGTGGAAGATGGGCCTGTTTATTTTCTGTTGTCTGTGATGAGATCTAAGCTATCCAGAGCAGCACTTTCTACAGTCTGTTTTTGCAGAATTTTGACTCCCAAGATGCTTGCAGAAAGGGGTTTAGAGGATGAATAATTTTGGGGAAATGGCCAGTACTACTGGAGCACAGTGTGCTCTGGGAGACCTGTGTAAAGGACTCAGTGTAACCCAGGGTTTCTTCCCAATTTTCTGCAGTCTTTTAAGCACAAGGGACTTGTGCTGTGACAAAAATCTCCTGGAGGACGCCGGACAAGAGTCCACCTTGCCTGAACGTGATGTGCTGTTGTAAAAATCTCCCAGGGAGGCCCGCCCTCTCTACAGGGTCAGACAATCATCCTCAGTCTCTGCAGGTTCTACAGGAGTAAATTCAACCAGCTCAACTGCAGATCAAAAATATTCAGGGCTGGAAAAGGTGAAACACGTCTGTAATCCCTGCAGTCTGACGCAAAGGGATCACTAGTTGGACCCAGTTTGGTCAACTTAGTGACTTAACAAGACCCTGTCTCATTCTTTCATACATACATAAATGGATGGGGATATAACTGGGTTGAAGGTCCTGGGTTTGTTTAGTCCCTAGTATGACTATCACGAAAACAATTTTTTTTCTTTTGGTACCAGGGATTAAACTCATGACCTTGTGCTTGTCAGGCAGGCACTTGTGCTGCTGAGCTAAATCCCAGGCTCATGCAAAAACAATTTTTGTATCTGTGCAAACTCTTTTTCTGGTCATTATTCCCTATAACACTTTCAATAAGGATTTTCATACATAGCATTTACATTGTATAAAATATTGTAAGTGATCTAGAGATGATTAAAGTACACAGGAGTGTGCAGGTTGTATGCAAACGCTACAGCATTTTCTATAATGGACTTGAGCGCTGTTTCCATGTACGGGGCTACTGTCTGTGGTCCCGGTAAAACCTTCCGGAGGTCCAGCCAGCTCTCCTACCCAGTGTCAAGGCACAGGCATGATTAACCTCCAGCCATCTAATACCACCGAGCGTTTGCCCATTGGAACAGTTCTGGTTTTGATATGGTTGATGGCGAGTCTGCCTTCTGACAATCACTGAGACAGTGTGATTTCCTCCCCAGGGACCGAGCGTGGAAGTGAGACTGGCGGAGGGGCCTGGCTGGGCTCCTCTTGCTCGGGCAGAACTGCCTGCAGCCAGGTCCCCAGGTAGCTCTCCTGATTGATGCGGTGGGTGTGAAAAAAGGAAGAGACATGGTCTCACTTTAAACTGTAAGCCGTGCTTTACAGGCTTGCCCTTTAAGAATCCTGACTGCAAATCGCTTTGCTACAAGCCAGCTGAGAAAGCACTCTGGGGGCCAACTAGGTAAATACAGGCTACATATGAGATCATGTTAGAAAATTATTCTTAGCTTTACTATCCACGATAATGGTTTTGCTCATGTAGGCTATTTTTCTTATTTTTTATAGATTTACAATTGTTTGCAATGTACTCCAGCAAAAAAAAAAAAAAAAAAGCAACAGATATGGCAAAATTTAGTCACTGTTAGATGATGGCTATTCCATTATACAATTCTCTTGGTGTCTGTTTGACCATGTTCCTTGGAGATCAAAGCCACAACTTCATGCTTTGCCAGGAAAGCAGTTTTTCAAAACAAAACAAAACAAATAAACACATAAACACATTACTCTTAAAATATTTAGTACAAAAAGCGAGATGAAAGAACACATGTACTATGATTCTGTTTGTAGAAAGTTCAAAAATGGGAAAAACTAAATACATAGTGTAGAGATGAATACAGAGCAAAGCAGGGCTATGCCTACAACAAAAAGAGAGCAGCAGCTTGCACCAGGGAGGGCCGCTGCGATCGGGAGGGCATGGAGGGAGCTCCCGAGCGCTGACACTATTTTACTCTCTTGATTTTGGCTGTGATTACATGGTGAAATTGCATTGGAATTCTTAACCCAGTTTTAAGATATGTTTTATTTTCCCCAAACAAAAACATGCAGAAGACATTCTCACTAGTTCTTCTCATCGTATCACTGAAAGCCTTGGAAGAAGACAAAAAACTCAGCCACCATAAAATGAAATCATGCCATTGGCCACGAAATTAATTCCTGTGGGTGAAAGGGAGGGTGATTATCATGCAATAAAAGCTACACAATGTCTTTTGCAGAAATTAAGGATTCTGAATTTGGAAAATAGGCTGTGCTACTCTTGGAGTCCATCCTTAACACGGTAAGTCAGAAGCAAGTTAGAAAGAAAGTTTTACAAGGACCAGGCTGCACAGTCTCAGGAGATTAGATCACAATTTGCAGGTGTATTCTTCTATCTATTGTAACTGGCACAGAAAATTTCAAATTCTAACAGTTGTCTCTTCTGAGAGCTGCAAGATGCAAAGGAAACACTCTCTTCTTCATTTATTGGTCCCGTTAGAGGGACGTGGCAGAACATGACTTGATAAAGATCTGAAAAACAATTTCCGTGCAGCCCCATTTACAATCTTCATTTTGTTCTTTCACTTCCATGTCACCTGTGATGACAGACTTCTTTATTAAACGTGAAACTGGTGACTGCAGTGATAGAGAATCCAATGTGATAAGAATGTTGATGTTAGAAATAAAGTCTTGATGCTTTGGGGCTGGTTTCTATTACTTGTAAGACAGAGTCATAATATCTAATTCTTTTGTGATTGTGCTCAGACCCACAATTCACATTTCCACTATGTTCTCTGCTGCCTCTTAACACCTCCGCCCCTCCCCAAAGGACAAGGAAGAGTTATTGATTTAGGGCTGGGTGAGTGAGTTTATCCTTCTAGATAGAGGAAGCATAATGGTCTACTAGATCTCATTCCACTCGCCTGATTATGCCTGACTGCTTTGTGATAGATGTGAAAATCAAATTCTGTCCAGAACAGTCTAGTGCCCCTGCTACTACCTGTTACCTGAAAGACAACAGCGCCTTTATTCTGAGTGTTTTGTGTGCCAGGTTCATGGAAATAAGTGTGCTTGCTTCTCCAAGTGTGCTTGGCTTTGCTACTCCTGGTTAGAAGCCTGCTGCCATGATGGAGCTAAGATCTGGGGGACTAGAACATCTTATGTCTCTGACTCTTTGAAGAATCAGAGGGAAAAAAAATCAGCATTAGACGGAGGGTATCTATTTTATTTTGTGCTGAGGATAGAACTCAGGGCCTCACACTTGCTCAGCACTTGCCCTACCACTGAGCTATGTCCCCTGCCTAGACTGAGGGGTTTTATTAGTTCTTATTATCTATAGTCAGAGCCTAAGTCAGCTAATAACTGTGAGCCACAATCTAAGAAAAACTCCCACAAAACAAAACAAAAAAGAAAACAACTATACACAGCTATGCCAGATATTTTGTCCGAAATGTTTTGCCTGAAAGAGACATTTTGTGTGAAGATATGATTTTGTCCCTTAGTCACTATGGTAACCATTACCATGTACCACGAGCCCCATACTATGTGCTTTCTATGCAAGACTTTATGTAAAACCTGACAATGACTCCAGGAAGTTGTCACTCTTATCTCCATCTGGCAGTTTAGGGGGCGGTTAAGTAGCCTGCCCAAGGTGCAGAGCTAGACTGGAGCCAGGCCAGGGGATTCTAGTGTATGCACATCCCACATGACATTAAACTGGCCCCTAAGCCTCAATAAACTAGGAATACACCCACAGTTTATTAAGCCTACCTGCAAATGGACAAGCTTGTACAAATAGGCCAAAGGGCATATACAAAGGAAACACTTAACAATTTTGCTTTCACCAGTGCAGAATTTTGTTCTTTTTATGTATTACAATAGAAATTCATTTTCTGACAGATCTAGAGCTGTGAATTCAAGATGAAGATGCTGGCCTTTTCTGTTTCCAGCCAGGCACCTTCTCACTGTGTGCCCAGCCTGAGGGAGCTCTCTAGTACCTGTTCTTACAAGGGCACTAATCTTATTGATGGGGTACCACCCTTTAAGATCTCCCTTAACTTTACTTCCTCACACAAATATAGCCACTTTGTGTATTAAGGTTTCCACATATAGATTTTGGAGTGATACAAATATTTTATCCATAACACTTGTAATCTGTGGTCATTCTTAAATCATTTCATTAAGTTTTATAATTATTTACCATTAAATGAGATCTCATATATGAAGACCAGACACATAGCTGGCACATAAAACTCAACTAACTATGATTGTTTTTAGAGGTTGAGGATCCTTTATCCAAAACATTGGGACCAAAAAGTGCTTTGGAGCTTAGATTTTTTTTGGTGTGTGGAATATTTGTGTACACATAATGATCTCTTGGGGATGGAGCCCAACTCTACATTCATATCCATATACCTGAAAGCAATTTAAAACAGTATTTTTAGTGTACCTATATTTTGATTGTAACTTTACATATCCCATGAAGTCAGGCCTGAAACATTTCAAATTTTGGAACATGCAGATATTTGAGTTTCAGATGAGGGATGTTCAATCTGTTTTAGCATTCTCCCACTTTCAAAAAAAATAAAATGTCCAAGGGAAATCAGCTCACAAAATTGTGAAATTTCATTCTCTTCTTTCGTATTCATGTGGTGATAAAGCAGAGGTCATATGTAGGAAAGCAAATGTCTGCTTAAGTCACTTCTCAGCAGCCATCTGGGGAGGTGAAAACACAAGCAGATACACTACTGGTTCTGATGACTGGTCGAGAAATACTGAGCATAGCAAGACATTTATAAATTAATAATCACTTGATGAAGCATCACTTCTTTTGCAGACCCTGTTTCATTGCAGTAGCAATTCTGACTCCACTTGGGGCATTATGTAAGCATGCATCTCAGTCTGGACACTTTCCCTTCTTCCAATGATGTCTTTATCCATCTTACACCCTTGTTTAAATTGTTGGAACACTGAATAAATCCCAGTATTCCATAATTTGTCTTGACATCTAGCAGTACTGTATCCTTCAACTTAGTTCTTCAATTGTCTTTGCTACTCTTGTTCTTCTGAACTTTTACCAGTTCAGAGAATCGCTTTGTGCATTTCCATAAAACCTGTTGAATTTTGGGCTGGAATTGCACTGAATCTAGATGTCCATCCAGAGAGAAGTGATTTCTTTATAATGTTGAGGCCTCCAGTCCATGAATATGGTACATATCTTCATTTTTGATTTTTAATATTTTTAGTATGAAACCAACTCTGCATTCCCAAAACCACTCCAACTTCATTGCAACATATTATCCTTTTAAATATACTTGTAAGAATCAGCGTCCTGGCACTGTATATAAAATGTCATACACTTATATAACGAGCGATAATTGGCCTGTAATTCTCCTGTCTTCTAACATCTTAAGCATGTTAGGCTCTCAAGTTTATGCTGTCCTTTTAATACAAATAACACCTCTGTCTTTTTCTATCTCCTGGAGTTGGTATGGCTGATTTTGCTTCTTTCTACTTGAAAGAATTCATTAGTGAAGCTATCTGGGAATAAAGTTTTCTTCTGGGGAGGGTTTTTAAATTACTGGAAAGTTTTTTCAATAGACACAGCACTTATTGCATTTTTTATTTTTTCTCTTAAATTGCTTTAAACTGTATTTTAGTTGAGTAACAAAACCTTTCAAGTCTAAGAAAAAGTCCAGGTAATTCAGGACTGTCCTTTCTGTTCTGCGCCTCACCCTACCCTTTCCTATTTTTTCTGTGATTGTCGTTTCTTCCATGACTTAGTGCTTTCACTGAAAACAGTGTCTGTGCCTCAACCAAGCATTTATCAGCTCGTGACACAAACAGCACCACCAAACACCCATTATCCTCGAGCAGAATTACTGCATTCGAGAACAATCCCTCTTTGGTATCTGTAAACCATATCTGGAAAAAAAAAATCTCGGAGTATTGAAATGGCAGTTTTGTGAATTAAACATTTGCCCTCACTGCAATTGGGAAAGTTAAAAACAAACAAACAAAAAACCAAAACAAACAAACATTGCAAAGAAAGTGAGCAGAAAGCTCATGAAGCAGGTAGAAGAGAAGACAGGTCTGGAGGCCGAGCTGTGCCCATGGCTCCGAGAGGCTCCCGCCATGCCCTCGGTCCTCACGGTCATGGTGACCATGCAGGAAGCCTCTGCAGGCAGCATCTCGCACCCCTCTGTGAATACCAAGCCTTCTCTGCTTGTTTTTGTGATTGCAACTGCTGAGCCTCATTGCTCGTGGGCATTTTCACGCTGCCTTTGAAGTAAATGTGGGTTGCACAGTGGAAGCAACACATGTGCAACCCCGAATTCACAAATAAAAATACCAGAAATCACTTCCTTTGATTGGCTTGAAAAGGACTTTAATGGTTTCATGATTGGGGCATGGCTCCACGGTACGGTCCAGCCCTTTCCCAGCTGGAGAGATGGGCTCCCAATGGATCTGCGCGGGGCTGACCTGAGTAAAGGTGTTTTAGAATTCCGGTTCTGATCCACAGAGTGGCTGTGGCTTCTGGGAAGGGGGTGGGAGGAGGGAGTAAAGTGTTTCGTACAGACGGGAACCCAGGTGTTCTCCACAGTGTGAGAAGGCAAATGTCAGCCCTCAACGCCTCGTTTTCCTTCTGGCCCACTGATCAGAGGCCCCGTGCCAGCATCACCAGCATAACAGAAACTCTCACCCGAGGTGGCCTTTCCCCGACAATGCAGGAACAAGGGATGAGACCGGATGCATCCACGCCAGCTGACTCTCCCCCCTCAGTAAAGCATCCTGCCCCGCAGCAGAGGTAACTGAGCCAAGCGACAGGTCGGGACTACACAGGAACTTTGCCGCTGTCACACTTTGCACCACAATTATTAGCGCAGGGACACCATCGTTCTAGTTTCTTTGTAAAAAATATTGTGGTAAAAACATATGACCTAAAATACATTTATCATCTTGGTCACTTATAATGCAGTTCAGCGGTGTTAACTGCATGCACAATATTGTGCAAATATCGCCAGAACTTTTTCATCTTGAAAAACTAAAATTCTGTACCTGCCAAACGGGAACTCTCCATCTCCCCTCTCCCCAGCTCCTGGAAACCATCCTTCTTGTTTTTTATGAATTTGAGTCTTCTAGGTAACCCATGCAAGAGGAATCATACAATATCTGTCTTTTTATGACTAGTTTATTTCACTTAGCATAGCATCCTCCAGTTTCTTCCACGATGTCCCATGTATCACAATTTCCTTCCTTTTAGGGCTGTATAATATTCCACTGTATTATATGCCACATTTTGTTTATCCAGTTGTCTGTAGATGGACATCTGAGTTGTTTCCACCTACTGGCTTTTGTGTATAATGCTGCTATGAATATTGGTGTGCAAATACTTGAGATTCTGTTTTTTAATTCTTTTGGATATATACTTGGGAATGCTGGGTTATACGATCATTCTGTTTTTAAATCTTTGAAGAACTACCATTGTGTTTTTTATAGCAGCTGTAGCACTTCTTATTCCCACCAAAAGTGCACATGTATTCAGATTTCTCTGCCCCCTTCCTGGCACTTAGGGTTTTCTGTTTTGCAAAGCCACTTTATGGGTATGAAGTCGTCGGTATGGTTTTTCCTATGCCACACCTCAAGAGGAGAACACTGAAATTGTGAGCTATAATATCTGTCTGTGAACTTAAATGTTTTTAAAGTTGCTACCTCTTCACCTCAGGACATGGAAATAACTGTCACAATTCAAAAGTTTCCTTTGACTCCTTAAGAGGAAACTTTTGATTTCTTTAAAGAGGGAAAACAAATGGATTTGATGGAAAAGGATGAATAAGGTTAAAAACAGATGTTATTGTTTTTCAAGGAAAAATGGCTTATTAATATTGTTTGATTTTTATTTTCACACTAAAAACAGAGCCAGTGTGACGGTGCATGCCTGTAATCCCAGCCCTTGGGAGGCAGGAGGCTGAGGCAGGAGGATCACTGTGAGTTCTGGGCCAACCTGGGCCCCATAGTGAGTTCAAGGACAACCTGAGTATGCAGAGCAGGTGCCAATAAACCTTTTCTGTCAAAGCCCTGCTAACCAGGTCTTCTGGTTTGAAGGCTACAACGGCCTTTGTGGAAACTGCTCAAATCAATGCCCACAGCTACACGGAGTACATGCATGCGTGAATGTGGCTGTAAATAAAACTTTATTGACAAAAACAATCAGTGGGACAGAACTGATTTATGCTCATAGCAGCAGTCTCAAGGATAAGAACTTTGAATATTGGAGCTTTCTCATAAGTTAGAAGGAAGAACAAGATTTTAAACTCTGACAAAAAATGACAGATGGTAAAATAAATCCTTGGTGTGATTTCTTTCATAACTAAGCATAAAACTGTGACTTTTCAAAAAAGCATTTCAAAGCTCCATGGCATGTTAAGCTTCTAATCACCTGATCTAACAAAGCTCGAGATAGATGACAATCATCGTAACTTTGGATGTGGGACCTTGCAATCCTAACTCTTCCTCAAAGATAATGTTTGACTTTACAAAGAAAATCTCAGAGGACAGTCAGAAACAGTGTGGTTCAAAACAAGTCACTTAACAAATCCTGGCTGTGAAAGCAATGACACTTTCCTCATTAACGTACAACCCGAGGCCCTGAGGTCACCCCTGGAAGGACAGGCTCCTCCTCCGTGGGTGTCTGGGCCAAGGTCCCTTTGACTCCCTTCCCGTTTTCCCCTCACACTTTGCCCAAGGTGATGACGAAGACCAGTGCAGTCAGGCTCCTCAGAGGCCTCATCTCCCTATGCCTCCTCCTGGGCCTGTCAGGACTGTGATCTCAGCACAAACAGTTTCCTCTGCCCTCTACACTAAGGAGCTCCGGGGAACACTCACATAGCTCCTGGAAGCTCAAAGCCAAGTCCCTAGAATAACAATCCCTTAAAATGCCTGCCTGAGAGAACTCAAAGCTGCTGATGGAATCTGCTATTTGCTCCAGCCAACATCTGATGACGGGCCCCTTAAACTCCCTTATTTTAGAGTACTGACTTAGAAAACTTGTAATTGTGAAATCTTTCTCTATCTTTTTGAAGGGTGTATGTGGCATGATCACAAATATGATGAATAGTAAATGAAACAAATTATTACAGTAAAAGACCCATTGACACTCCATTAATGTCCATAAAAAAATCTTTCCCCTTACTTCATATACACTTCAAGATTGTTGCTCTTGCCACTTGCTGAAGCAGTTTTGGAAGTCCTCTTTCATGAGTATCTTTAGTTATACTGATGTGGCTTCTTTGATGCCCTGAATTGATTCAAAACCTTTACCTTTCATGCTCATTTTGGCTTTGTGGAAGATCTAGAAGTCACCCAGAACCAGATCCAGTGAACAGGGTTGATGAGAACACACTGTGTTGCTTTTATGAGCTGCCTTTCTACTGGATTATACTCCACAGCAGCAGCCATTGTAGACTATTTCTAATCACACTTTGTAAAGACACTAACAGAGGAGCAATGCTGGAACTGCTTCAGAAAGTGGCAGGAATGAGGGGCTAAGTGTGTTTGAATGGGGGCTTCATGGCCATGTGTCTTCTACTGTCATGCATTTTTAACATACATGTTCACTGTGTATTTTGAACACGTCATGTGTGTGTATCTTCTGCAACCTGGGAACACAGCTTTCTGAAGGGCTTGAGGCCATTCCTTTGAAATGTAATCACTAAGAAAGAAACCACCTCTCTCAGGCTCTGTGGGAAGGCAGGATCCTAACTTCATAAGCACCAGTTAGCAGATGCAGATGGTCTAATCCCATCCCCGAAGCCAGACGGTACTTTTCCTTTACCACGTCCCAGTGTTCAAAAGACCTCCTGCCTTTTATGCCTCTGGTGTTGAGCTCAGGTTACACTGAGCTCTCTCCCCTACTACAAACCTATGGGGTAAAATCTGTGCTGTCTCCTTTGACTCTTGTCTGGCTTGGTTTCCCTTTGACAGTGTTGTTACCCCAAGCTGCCTTCAGGAAAGCTGTGCCATCTTTGATGCTTGGGCCCCAAGAACTTCCTCCTTAGCACGAATGGAGATACATCACCATCCTACTGCAGAAAGCTCACACCGCTGCTTCACCACTGAGTCCAGGAGATAGACCTTTCCTGTGCCTCCAAAGCTTCCTTCTCCTTTGGGGTTTCTGGAGAGACAGGAATCTCTCCCTAGGAGACCACCAGGAGCAGCCTGATGCAGCCCCACTCCCAAGGCATGAGTGAGTGCCTGGGTCCCTGCAGCACTGTGGTCACCTCGCAGTATGACATGATAGCCCAGGTTTGAAATGACAGAAACCACTATCTAACAAGCTTATTTTATTTTTGTTCTGGATAAAACAGGGTGGAAAAAGGTATGCAGAGAATTGAATCCTGGCTGTGCAAACCTACCAGGGAGGTAACTTTCAAAAGTACCATTTCAAAAATGTAAACTAAACTCTGAGTTAAGAAGGTTGGTGTCCAAAACAGTTTGTGTTTGTGGTTGTTTATTCAACTCACCAAATACTGAGAATGTTTATAGCACTGGATGCTCTAGGCACATTTCATTATTTTGATTCCAAACTGTATCTTTAAAAAATTACTTTTGATCTTCTATACTTAATAAATACCAATAAAAAGGGAACAGAATCAAACTGAGCCAAAATCTAATGCCTCTGATATCCAGATTTTGAGAGAACCCTGTACATCCTGGGGAGAAATGATTTTCCAACATTTGTCTGAATAGACTGAATGGCTAATTTTTCCCTCTGCTTTCCAAATGCAGTTTCCCTATATAATGAAATCAACAGGAACCATCATCACCACGAAGTCACACGTGGACACCTGCTACCTACTTGCTGCTAGAGGGAAGACGCAGAGGATGGTGAGGCGTTGGGTGTTTGCAGAACACTAAGTGAGAGCAAAGGTCTGCTGAGGAAGCCGCTAAGCTCAGCGCCAAGAGATCAGAGGACAGAGCAGAGGCTGTGAAGGCTTCAGAAGGACAGCCATCCCCAGGGGGAAGGGACTACTAGGTGGAGCTTGGGCAACTTCTTTGGGCAGATTGGAACTATGACTTCTCTTACCAGCTCTCTTACTAAGTCACTGCAATCCCTTTTGAGTTAGAAATTCTGACAGGGTAGTGTGAGTGGGTGAGAGCCGGCCCCTCCTCTTTCATGGAGGAAGTCGTGCAGGGGGTGAAGGCGGGGCTGTGACCCCATCTTCAGGGCACCTGGGTGGTAGGGGTCACGAGCATTTGCTTTTTTGGAGGGGTTCTAGCACACTATTTTAATGGTTTTGGAAGGAAAACTGGAAGAAAGGGGATTAGAAACTACACCAAAGGGCAAATTTTGAATGACAGCTAAGTTGGAGCTTTGCTACTTCTCTATATTTTTGGTTTTGTGAAGGCTCCTTTGTATTTTATAAAAAGAAGAGGAGGGGATTAAGAGAAGGTTATGTTTGTGTTTGAGGTGCAGTTAAATCACTGAAACACAGCTTTGAACATACTTAATGGTTCTACCTATTTTGAGGAAGCTTTTAAGCTATTTTAATTATTATTTTCAAACTGGACTGCAACACATTATCAAATTAAATGAAGGGAAAAGCTCTGGAAGCTTTGAATAGGATTTTGAAACAGGGAGATATTGACTGGAGGAATTTAAAAACGGGGCTGGGAGGGTAGGTCAGTGCTAAGCATTGGCCTAGCATCCATGCGCTCCAGGATTTGCTTATACTGCAAAATGACAATGACAGTGAAAAAGAAAAAGAAAAGAAAACTAAGAACAACTGCTGTGCTGAATTTGAGAGTTGAGAAATGAAATGCAGCCTTCACATTTCTTCCTTTGTGACACAAATGAATGTCACAGGAGTGCCAGGGACGGTCTTATTAGTGGTGCTTTATCTCGGAAGATACGTCCCAAACTAGAGGTGCATTCTGTCCTGACTTTCAGGGCGGGATTTCACGGCGGGCAGGAAGGACAACTGCATCCCAGCCATCTATCCTGCTTCATGTCAAGGAGCGCATTTTCAGTCAGTCATCTGTGGACTTCACTCCTTCTTTCCTCCTGTTTAACTTTTAGCACATCCTGTGACTAAGGCACAGAACCAGGCGCTGAGGATGGAGTGCTGAGTTAGTGCCTTAATCTGTATCAGCGCTGCTGGGAAAATGAGGGATAAGGTTGCTTTGCCAGAATATTCTGAGCCTGGCACTGTAGTTTCAGTAACTCAGTCCTCTTCTCAGTTTCACCCTTGAACTCTTTTGTATTAGGGACCACAATCCTCCAGTTTCTTACACTATTCTAAGGATGTTTTCTTCCTAAGGATTGTGCTAGAGAATGCAATCGTGTACTTGAACGTTTGTGCCCAGGTGAATCTCTGCATCTCTTGACACCACCCACTCGCTCACCTACCCTAAGTGCTTGTATCGAGGGAACCTTCTACACCTTTTCCATTCCCCTTGTTATGCCAGCCTGGTTGCCTAGATCCCATCCTCTTTTGCAACAAACTCGAGTGGGATCCTCCATGAGGGGGGGCAGTGGGAAAGGGTCTGCTTTGGGCAGAGCGTGGGATGGAGGAGGTGGTATTATTTTTGGAATGAACTTCAGTATCCAAATCAAAATGCCTTATGGTCAACGGAATACATCTGGAGAAATGACAGGATGTCAGGAGCGAAGGGACAATCAGAGGTGAGTATAACACCAAGGGAGGGAGTGGGGTTTCCAGAGAAATGAAATTAGCTGAGGAGGATGCCCAGGGGCAGCCGTGGTGATGAGGCTGGGGGAGTAACACCCAGCAGCCATCACGGGTTCCATGAATGTGCCTGGAACATAGGAGAGGCTACAAGCTACAAAGCTACAAAGCACGGATGGGTGAAATCCATCCCAAATGTGTCCACTGACTTGGAGGGCAGCACAGAGCCGAGGCCAGCTTTAACATTCTGGGTTAGAGTATGTGATGGAACGAACACTACCAAACTACTGTATTCTGTGGTTATGTGATTATTATTATGGGTTTTTTTTTGAGGCGAAAAAAACAGAAAAAACAATAGAACAACGAAACTGAGTTTCAAAACGGGTTATAAGAGTGTTTCAATAGTTGCTACATTGTATATTGTTGTCTTTACAGTAGTTATTCAGTGTACGAGATATAGGCACGATATCTTATCCAAACAATATTAGCACAAACTTTTCAATGAATTTAGAGAAATAAGCTGTATAACTATCTTAATTATCTTGTGTATATAAATATTTTTCTTTTCCTTTTTTTCCTTTACCCTTTCTTCCATCCCAGTTTCTCTTTTCTTTTGAAGAGTTTCTTCCCATTTTGCAATATCTACTACACATTTCAGATCTTATTTACTTGTTCAGTTTCTCACACCAGTGAGACATTCCAGTGTTTATATATATGGGTCTGATTTATTTCACTTATGAGTATGGTCTCAAGTTCCATCCCTGTAAAGTCTCCAGTTTATCCTTCTTTATGACTGAGTAGTACTCCATTACATAAAAACATCACATCTTCTTTTTATCCATTCTTTGGTTGATGGGCATTTGGATTGTTTCTAAGACCTAGCTATTACAAATTGTGCTGCTATAAATATGGGTGTATATATATTGCTGTGGTATGAGGTTTTAAATTCTTCTGGGAAGTTACCCAGATGGGTAATAGCTGGATTGAATGGGATTTCTAATCCTAGTTTATTTGAGGCATCTCTACACTTATTTCCACAGTGGTTGCACCAGCCTACATGCCTGCCAGCAGTGGAGAAGAGTCCCTTTCTCCTCACAGCCTTGCCAGCGTTTGTTATTGATTAATTTCTTGGTGGTAGCCATTGTTTCTGGGATGAGATGGAATCTCAGTGTTGTTTAAATTTGCATCTCTCAAATGACCAGGGATGTTGAACGTTTTTTCATGTATTCATTTACCATTTGTATTTCTTTATCTCAGAAGTGCATATTCATCTAGATGCCCATTTTTAGATTGGGTCTTTGAATTTGGGAGGGGTCTAATTTTTTCAATTCTTTATGTGTTCTATACAAAAGTCTTTTGTCTGTGGGACAACTGGGTATAATTTTTTTCCACTTTGTGTGTTGTCTTTTCACTCTGTTGGTGATTTCTTCTGTTGTGCAAAAGTTTTTTTTTAATAAGGTGAGATTCCATTTGTTGATTCTTTGCACTATTTCTCTTGCAATCTGGATTGTGTTCAAGAAGTCTCTATCTACACCTATGATTTTGAGATTTCTGCCTATTTTTTTCTTCCACTAAATTTAGTGTTTCTATTTTAATATTTAGATCTTTGATCCATTTTGATTTTAGTTTAGTGCATGATGGGAGATATGGGTCTAGTTTTAGTCTTTGACATGTGGAGATCCACTTTTTCCAGCACTAGTTATTAAAAAAATTATCTTTCTTCCAGTGACCCTGTTTGCTCCTTTGTCAAAGATAAGGTAGATGCCTGTGTTTGGAGTTGAATACTATCTTTAGTGAGGCTTAATGCTATCATCAGTAAAAGTGAAATTTTTACATTTTAAATGTTTGTTTGAAAGTTTGTATCATTTCCTAATTTGCATCATTGGGAAATTTAATTATGCAAATAAGGAAATCACACATTTAAAAATTTACATGAATACTCCATTTATGAAAACTGCCTACAATTGACGTATTCAGATGTAGGGAAAATGCATAATTTTGTTCCACTACCAATACTCCAAATATAAGAGATATATTTGTAGAAGAAAAAAGATTTAAAAAACTGAAGTCTGAGCTCAGCCAATTTGAGATGGGAATCTGACAAGACTGACAACTTCTGAACACCCTAGACTTTGTTCATTTAGAATGCACCTGCAAGGTGATTTTAAAATGCACCTGGGCCGAACCACAGATTGTATAAGTCCTCTAATGAGGTTATTAAGCTGTTTTCAAGCTTCACATTGTTGGCTTTTTAAAAAAAATCAGGTAAAAGTTTTAATTTGCCTCCATGGAATTGCAAAACTTATACTGGGCTCATGGTTGCTTAGCAAAAATGCAAGAAAATTAAAACTCCTCCAGACTGTGAGCTGAAGCTAACGGGAGAAGAGCCTTTCACACTATGTCAGTTTTTTCTAGTTTAAAGAAACCACTGGGCTAGAGAGTGATCTTAAATTAGAGAATTGTGCTGAAACTCAGTTAACAGTTTCTTTATGTTGTTTTAATTAGAAGCATTTTAATCTTATTAATGATTTGATATAGATTTAACAAATTTTCTTCCTCTTTGTGAATTGGGGAATCCCTTTAAAGTGCTTTCTGGAGTTTTAAGTCACCATAGCATATCCGTGTCTGGATCAAATTTCTAGTGAGCAGGAAGCCAAAAAGCCACAGAGTCACTGGAATGGATGGCACAAATCCATGTGTTAAAACTCACACAGTGGAATCACTGGAAAGCAACCCTGGCTCCCACTCCACCCCATTTTACTGTAATGTCAGCCGCAACTGAGACAGGCTGTTTTTGTTGTGTTTTGTTTTGTTATTTGGCCACTGCAAACATAAACTAGAAATCAAGAGTTGGCTGACAGAAGTTACAGCTCACAGAAATGGAAGTGGGGAGGGGATTTTAAAGCAAAAAGGGCAAAATCTTCCTATACTGATGCTCCCATTAGTCAAGGCACAGGACAGTAAGCAATGTGTCAGTATGGACCCTAAAGCATCAAGAAAATATAAACCTAGGTCTGCTGTTCTTTATGAAGAAATGAGAAAGTACGTATTGAGTTTTAAAGTTCTGTAAGGCATTGAAAGAGATCAATTTTTAAAATGGGTGTATCTTTCCTTGTTTTGTTTTGGAGGTGCTGGAGATTCTACCCATGACCTCCCACATGCTAGGCAAGTGCCCAATACTGAGCTAAATCCTCAACCCTAGAAATAGGAGCCTTTCTTTCCATCTGTCTGTCATTCTTCTTTTTGGTAAAAACAGAACACTTAATGTTCTAATGCTTAGTGAAGCATGATTATTGTCCCATAATGATGAAAAATAAACACAAGCCACACGGAGAGATAAGAGGATGCTCTCGGAGCCCCATATAACCTCTGAATTCTTGATGATATATTCTTTGGTCAAACATGACAAAGTGTAAATATGGCTCCAGTGAAGCCATCATTCTTATAAACCACCCAACCCAAAGACCAGCTAAAGTTTAGTATAGAAAAAATATCATAATCATCAAGCATACTTTATCATTCACACAGTGTAACATTACTGATACATGAGTTTATATTTTTACACATAAAATCACTCTAAATTGTTTCTGAATGTTATAAATATTACATGTTTTCATACTGTGTACAGTAAATATCAGATTGGTAGGGCATCAGGTATTTTATGAATGGCTTGGAAGTCAAGGATTTTCTATTCCAGCTTTCAGTGAACCAAAGGTCTTCAGGGTCACATGTGCTCAAGGTTACTCTCCAGCAAAGTGCAGGCTGAGGGCAAAAGCAGACTCCCGCAACCACACCTCGAGTTTGTCCCAATTCTGAGATGCATGCTGGCAAGTGCTGCACAATATGCCCTCACCCCGAAAGCTCATCCTTTGGAATAATTTGACAGTTATTTCATGAGGACCTTTGATGGATGAGTCAAGTGGAGACATGGGAAAGGAGAAAGGAATGTTCCAATGGTTAACTGCTAAAATTTGTCCAGATAATCAGCATCTGTGAAAACCTAAAAATCACCTGGTCGACTGATTTACTTCTCCAGCCATCTTCCATAGGATTCCATCGTTAGAAACAACGTCAACTGAATAGAATACAACATTTAAAAAATGCTTTATGTCCACACTGTTAGTCCCTCGCACAGAGAGAAAAGGCAAACAAGAACACTGAAGCACATTTCTCGTGACTTAGCTGATACATCATGGATGAAGGATTTAAGAACGTGGCACCCCCAAATATGCTGCTCTGGTACACTGAGTCTCTTATTTTTTGAAAAATAATTTGGCACTTATTTTAATGTAATATATAGATTTTAATAAAGAAAATATTTAAAAACACTTTTATGAAAAAATAAAATCTCACAATGAAATAGAGAATGACAATAGTTAATGCACTGTGTACCATAATCTTAAAAGAATGACCAAAATATTACTCGGAGTACATGTCATAGACTAAGGACTCTCACAAAAAAAAAGACAAACAGATAAAGCACAAGACTTTCTACTCAATGAAGTAAGATAAACTAACAGTATAAATGAAAAAAAAATTAGCAAATATATTGGAATATTTTTGAAACAATGGAACAGAGAATTTAGGGAATTATTTGAACTTCTCCTTACTTCCAATTTTTCTTTTATTTTGCTCTTTATCTGTATTTTTTTAAAAAGTAAAACTAAGTTTGCTCTTACTCAGCAAGTCTATCCCTAGACACTTATCCAAATAAATAAAAATATGCATCTGCAAAAAAAAAATGTTCACAGCAGCTTAATTCATAATCATTAAAGTCTGGAAACAGCCCAGTCTCTCAAACAGTGAATATACAAACTTGTGGTACACCTGAACAAGGGAATATTTGTCATCAGTAAAAAGGAAGACTATTGATAGGTGCGACACTATGGAAAAATCTAAACTGCTTTGTGTTAAGTGAAAGAAATCAGGCTCAAAATTGTGTTTATAATTTAACTGTATGACATTCTGAAAGAAGCAAAACTATAGCATCAGACAATAAAATACATATGAATCTAAATATTAAAACAGAAACACTAAATCTACTGGAAGAGAAAGCAGGAAGTAAAAGATGTATGCATTGAAGGTTATAGCACCCTGAGAAAGGAAACCAAAGAGAATATTGGAAAATGGAAAGATATCCCTTGCTCATGGATAGCAAGAACCAACATAGTGAACTGGCTATACTCCCAAAATTTTTATATAGATTTAAGGCAATCCCAATCAAAATATCATCAGCATACCTCACAGAATTAGAGAATACATCCCTAAAATTCATTTGGAACCAGAAGAGATCTAGAATAGCAAAAGCAATTCTAGGAAACAAAGGCAAGGCAGGGGGCATCACAATCTCTGACTTGAAATTATACTACCAAGCTACTGTGATAAAATCAGCATGGTAATGGCAAAAAACCAGACCTGATGCTCAGTGCAACAGATTATAGGATGCAGATACAACTCCAAACACACTCAATCACCTTACCTTTGACAAAGGGGCAAAGCATGTCCACTGGAAGAAAGATAGCCTGTTTCATAAATGATGCTGGAAAAACTGACTCTATACATTCTAAAGACTAAAACTAGATCCATGTCTACCATCATGCACTAAAGTTAAAATGAATCAAGAATCTAAATATTAAAACAGAAACACTAAATCTACTGGAAGAGAAAGCAGTTAGAAATCTTGAAGACATAGGTGTGAGTAGAGTTCATGAACAAAACTCAGATTGCACGGAAAATACTTCACAGAATCAACAACTGGGATCTCATCTTATTAAAAAGCTTTTGCACATCAAAAGAAATCATCAACAGAGTAAAAAGACAACCTACAGAGTGGGGAAAAAATTTTAGCCAGTTGTTCCTCAGACAAAAGGACTTATATCTAGAACATATTAGAGAACTGAAAAAAAAATTCAGACCCTCTAAATTTTGAGTATCTTTTATTTATTTATTATTTTTTGTTGAGACTGAGAATTAAAGCTGGGGCTCCATGCATGCTAGGGAAAGGCTCTTCCACTGAGGTACACCCCAGCTCCCCTTTATTGACTACTCTGGGTCAAAAGTATTTGAAAAATAGCAGATACATGAAGACCACCTGAATCCTTCTGCAGTTTTTTAAAGGCAAAAGATTAAAATTCCCATGTGGAAAATGCCCTTCCTATATCAGAAGGAAAGTAACACCCCTACCAATGATGGGAAACGGTGGTGGAGGCAAATCTATATAAACCAACCTTGTTGAATGAACTCGCATCTTCCTTGCCATTTCTCTACCCAATTATCTTGCCTCACTGAAGTTACCGTGTCACATTTTCAAAAGTTACCACACTTCATGCAACTAAGTGTGCAAATGTCCATCTCTAATGAATCTTTAGGTCATTTCCTTGTGCCAAGGTCATTCCTTTCTTTACTGGAAGGGTTGGGTCTCAGGGTGAGTCACTTGGTCACTCTGCTAACTTGCCGAGGTTCACCCAGCACAGAGCAGGCTTCCATTAGCAAGGAACAGATCATGAGATTCTGTGGTTTTGATCTTTCCTGCACTAATCTACAATTATACATATTAGCAGGATACCATGTGATGTTGGAATATATATATATATATTAAAGATCAGACTGAACATATGAGATGTGATTCAAAAATATGGCAAATGTTTAAAACTAAAAAAATTATTACAGGGAAAGACACATTGCCCTCAATCTCACCTAAAATACTCCAACCATTTCTTCTTTTGGTACCACGACCTCACGCCTGACAGGCAGGGGCTGTGCTGCTGAGCTATATCCCCGGCTGGCTACTCCTCCCATTTCAAACACACTTATTTTATTACTTTCTGAGGTAGTTCTGGAAGTCCTCTTTGCTGCGTGCCTTTGGTTGTACTGTTGTGGCTGCCTCAATGTCCTGAAACGCTTATCTTTCATGACCGTTGTGTCTTTGAGGAGTGGCATGGTGCAGGGTAAAGTGATGCAGCGAATGTGGATACACCGATATTGTTATATGACAGAAACGGTCATAAATATGAACTACAAGCTGCTTCAAAAAGTGGCAAGAACGGGACTTTGACAGTGACGGGACACACATTTTTAAAGCTAAGGGGACGATGTTGAGGGGAATTAATAGCAAGGTGACTTTGACCATGATAAATTTTTAAAATTTAAGTATTTGCTACATGTTTTGATCATACCTCTTATCTGTCTTCTTAACCGTCTATCATATTTTTATGGTGAAAACATGCAAAATCCTTTTTTCTATGTTCTTGACATGTACAGTACATAACTATTAACTATATTTCTTGTACTTTTAAGAAATTAGTAGTTACATTTCTTCTTCCTTTCTTTTTCCTTCTGCTCCAAAACATTCACTGGTACTTAGGAGATTCCAGATGTATTGCTGTTTATTGTTAATTAAACGTAAAAGCAATTAAGTACCTTCATCAGTTAGTGGATTAATTGCTAAATTCTAATTCACATACACAGACAATTCAGTCATATTGTTTGAATCATTTTTTTATTCTTGCCTGGTTATTTGGTTTGAGTCTCAGGAAGCAAATTTCATTTGAATAAGATAAGTGTTTTAAAATATTATTAAATTCTTAATCCTAATACCAAATGTTAGCCAAGCACAGATGTAAAACCTAGGCATCTTCCATGCGGCTTCATCTTCGTACAAAACCTTTATTGAAGTTGGACCATGTCCAACATAATATTTTCAAAGCACAAGAAATGTAACACTAGATATAGGGGGTTTCTAATTTAAATCCTTTAGTATAGAGTGAAACTTGATGTCTTTTCAGGAATAATACCTTTCTTCCTTTGTCGGAAGAAGACAGAAGGCAAGGTCCTAGGAGAAGCAATTATACACTACTTTTCAACGGGCTTTTTTCATCAAAGGTAGCATTAAAAGTGACTGAAAGGTTAATGAGAATGACCTCAAAAAGTTTCTGATGTTAAAAATAAAAAAAAATTAAGCTAAAAAAAAGGAGTGGGGGGGAGCAGTAGAGAGAGAGGTGGAGAAGGAGAGAGCAAGCACTACTGACTTTGCAAGCTGTAATCTCACAATACAAATGCAAAATAAAAAGGGCAGATATGGAAGAATTTTCAGGACAATTCCATCTTAGACCATAAACCTATAACTTAGCAGGAAGCAGTCACAGCTGATCATCATTAGTGTAGGTCTGGCCCTTGGCTTCCCCACTGTTCGTGGTTCATTTTCAACTTTGGCAGTTGCTCAGGCAATTTGTTTGCTTCCCAGCTTTGAAAGTACCTTGGATTTTCTCTCTGTCTTAGTCTCTCCTCAGAGACTTCAGGAGGAAGAGGAGGAGGAGGAAGAAGAGAATCAGATGCTAAAAACAGTCCTGACCTAGATAATGGCCAAACACACCCGCAGGCAAGCTGTGTACCAGTGAACAGCAAATGGCACAAATGACCCACTTATGAGAGCCTGTTCACTGGACCACCACTGGGCATTATGCAGGTAGACTGGAGTGTTCTCAAATGGTTCTGTATTTTAGAGAGCATGCTCACATAATTATTTTATTGCTGTGTCTCAGGAAAAAAAATGGAAACAGATGGCACTGCCTTTAAGGACCGGAAGCCCAGGAAACACCACTTACTAGGGAATCCCAGGATCTGGGAAGTTGTGTTCCATGGTTCTTCCAAGTCTACTGGAGAAGCTGCCTGGAGAGGACCAGTGGTAGGTCTCTGGTGAACAGGTTCAGTGAGCCTGGCATGGATCCTGGGGCATTACTAATAGATGAGCTCTCTGTGGCATAACAGCCCCAGACCCGCGGGACGCACTTGGTGAAAGTCTCATTTCAGCACTGGTGCTCTGATTTCTTGGATCACTCGAGGATCTGTCCCTACTCTGGTTAAGAAAGCAAGCTGAATGTCCTGCAATGTCTGACCCCGGGTGGAGGAGTTATCTTCAAAGCAGAAATTTATATCTCCACCCTGTTACAGTTTGGATTCTCAATGTCTCCTGAAGGCCCTTTGTTAAAAAAGCCTGTTTCCTAGGACAGCACTGTTGGGAGACAGTACAACCATTGAGATGTAGGGCTCAGTGCAAGGTCTTAAGGACTTTGAGGACAGGCCTTCAAAAGGTACTGTAGTACTGGCCCTCTCTTCTTTTCTTTTCTCCCTGACTTGTATGGTGAGTGGTAATTCTCTGCTACTTGCTCCTGACTAAGTATGGACTGGTGCCTCCAAAACTGTGAGACAAAATACACTTTTTCAATTAATGAGTCGGTTGTCTCAGGCATTTGTTACCATGAGGGAATGCTGACCAAGATGCGCCCTATGCGACAGTCAGAGCTCCAGCCCTGCCTCACACCACACACCACTGTGAGGGCCTGAATGCAGGGGACTCTTGCCTTACATGGGTCTCAGGTAATGAAATGATGTAACAGGTCCCTCCAGGATTAGTAGCAACAGGAACACAATTCATGAACATTTTCTTGATTTCAAATTGTTACTGTTTAAGTTTATGAGTAACGGTTACAGACGCTTACACTATTGTCAGAATTTCAGGGATTCACAACCATGACAACGCCCTACCTGTACCTACCACTTTAAATCAGCAAGAATGAAAGACATCTACTGATTTCATGGAGGATACCGATGACTTTTGTTTTCCCATCAGAACTGGCTGTAGGATTAAAATGTAAGTGGCCTTCCGGTTTTCATTTTAAGAGACACATGCTCATGAGCCTTTAAATGTTTAATGCTTTGCACCTGGGGAGAGAAAGGGCCCTGCTGTTAAATCTTGCTCTTCTCCTTGTCCATCATTTATATTCCCACGACAGCTTCATTCAGAGCTAACTGTCCTCCCAAGTGGAAGAACATGTAGATCTGCATTTCCTCAAGAATGTTTAAAAATACTCCCACTCTAAAATCTGATCCCTGGGGAACTCAGCTGTACTCTGACCACTCAGAGAGCTGAAAGACAGTGAGACTGAAGCCAGTACCCATATCCAGGAGCTGGAGACAGGCTGAGTTGCCTGTCAGGAGAATGAAGTAAGAAACACTTACTTCTGCAGTCAAACAACTCTATTCTTTCACTTCTCTAGGATCCTTTTCTCCTTCCAAATACTGGGAGCCACAATATTTGGGACATTTATGACATTCTTGATCTTTTAAAAACATTACTTGCAAATTTGTCTTGTGAGCCATATCTGGGACACCCTCCCCCCTTGGTTTCTGAGAAAGGTGCTTATTTTCTCAGAATTAGAGAAGCGAAAAGCATACAATAGGTGCTATTATCTGCTGAGGACTAGTAGGGCACTGTGAAAACTCATAAAAAGTAATCCCTGTCTTTTCTCAAAAGAGCTGAAGACAATGACTTTGATTGATGGAGTCAGGCTGATGCTAGGAACACCCCGGTGGATGGGAGAGGAGTCTTTCCCAAATCTTCACATCAAACCACCTATTCTCTGGAGAATGACTCCTCACAGCATCCATGGAAGATGTACATTTTTAAGTGGAGAGAGATAAATACAATGGATCTCATCTGCTCATTACCCCATTTTCAATAATTGTCACCATAATTCTTACTGGTTCGATAAATAAGTTACACTTGCAGCTAACAAGCCCTGTATTGGGCTAAGACAAGATGTCAGTAGACTGACAGTGTCAGGGAGTCCTCACCTACAAGGGCTGTCTTCATGTGCAAACGCAGTGCTGATGTTCACACATATCTTGAAAGCTTTGCTTCTAATGGTGATGATAAAGCTCTCCCTAGGCCAGGGATGGAGGAAGCTCACCTCAACTCCTCTTCCTTCGGGAGAGTTCAACTTTGTCTAATTACAGACATAGACTGCCTGTGTATTTGGAGGTTTAATCAGTAGTAGATTATGCAACCCTAATTAAAAATAACTCTAGAAAACTCAAGACACTTAATTATACAGCACAAAGTACTCACATACGGAAAATATTAAAAGTGTTTTTTTAAAATCTGATTTTAATTTTCATTGGCGTGTTCACTGTTTAGAAAATTCTGGCAGGTATCCAACAAGAGTTAAGATTAGTTCTTAAAGAACAGTAGCTGTAGGGCTTACGAATAGATTGCTCCACTGCCACACAGAGGCAAATGTGTCACATCATAAGTATGTGACAGACTATATTATTCACAAGGCTGTGTATGCAGCCATACACATTTTTATACATGTATCTGATGCACCTATTTGTCTACCTTTCTGTCCATCCATCCATCCATCCATCCACAGTGTGGTCTTGAACTTCATGCTGCATGATGGCAGCCTGAATCCTTCTGCTCCTCTCACAGAATAACCGCGACACATGGTCCATATGATCAGCACTTCATACCCATCCTTGCCTCCCAGTCAGACTGCTGTAGTCCTAAGTAAGGCCCTGTTTGGATGGGAGGAGGCATTTGCTGACTCCCTGTCACCCACTGTCACTGTTCCCACCTAGCTTCCACACTGCTTCCATGACACATTAAAATACAGAGGTGCTAACAAATAACTTGCAAAGGAGGTGCTGAAATGGGCCAACTCACAATAAAATCATATAAAATGTACCTTGAGCCCTTTTTGTATGTCCCCATTATTTACAGAATGAAGTTATATTCACCAAATTATCATGGTATAGCTATGGTATAGCTATTCTAATGTTAGTATACTATGTGCTTTAGTCTAATAGCTAATCATAGTATTGCATATCATAGTTACATCATTATATATTGCTATGCTTTGAATGTTCATGGGTTGGAGAAAATCACCAAATTCATGTCAATGGTATTTAAAGGTGGGGGCTTTGGTAAAATCACAAGGGTGGGGCTGATAGCATAGGTACCATTTATAGCAAGGGTGGGCAATGATAGCATTGGTAGTTTTAGAAGAGGAGGAGGAGGAGGAAGCAGCAGAGGGGTGAGAAGAGAGGCCTGAGCTAGCAGTTTTCTCTGTAAAGCCCTTTTCCATATTGCACAGCACGAAGACCCTGGGCAGATGCTGGAGCCATGCTCTTGGTCTTCTCACCTCCAGGATGGTGATGTAAATAAATTTTTACCCTTTATTAATTACTCAGTCTCAGTTTTTTATTAGAGGATCAGAAAATCAACTACAACATATCTGATCAAAATATACTACGACATTCTCCATCATACTGCTGCAGAGATTTTTGATATGAATAACTTGTGAAAGAAGTGCTGAACTTTGCTAAGTCTTGGGCACACACAGACATAAATTCCTTGACTATCACAACATGCAAGCTTTTTTTCAGGAAAAGTCTCCAAAACACACTCAAGACTGATCTGGAACCAAGTTTTCCTGAGTGGACCTGTGCAGAAGAAGCCCACCTGACCAGCCCATGACCTTTTGAAATCAGAAGCTCAAAATTTCTCAAAACATGCTAAGTCCCTTGAAAAGAAACATACAACCTGTAAAGAGTCACGGCAACTGTTTGCACTGGGGCCAAAGAACTGTACAAGCTGCCCCCACCACCATCATCCAATCAACAAAGAACACCTCCCCTCTTCCTGCCTGTCAGATCCCCTACTACCAACCAACTGGGGAAGCAGATACGAGCTCCTCTTTAGTTCCTTGCCTTCCTGCCGCTGACCATGTAGTTAAGCTTCATTTTCGCAAAAACTCAGGGACATAGTATTGATCTCTGTGTGCATGGGGCAGTGTGAGTCCCTGCTCAATAACAGTACTACTGCTCCAGTTTTACAGAGGAGGAAACTGAAACACAAAATGGTTAAGCAAATTTCCTAACACCACCCAGTTATTAAGTGGCAGAACTAGGAGCTGAACTCAGGCAGTCTATTTGGTCTGCTAGGCCTTCTTCCATGTGCTTTAAATGAGTTACCAGGCTTCCAAAGCTTTTTTTTTTTTTTTTTTTTTTGATAAAATCCTTCAGAGAGAGTTACAAGAAACAAGCCCAAATCGTAAAGTCACCCTTCTCAATGACCCAGAGTTGTTCAGAGTTGCCCTTCAGTGTTTAAAAACAGGTGATACACAATCTGTGAAGCCTGCTCAGGACTGTGCCTGCTTCTGCATGTGACAATGACTCTTTCCTATATAAACATATGTTTCCCCGGTAAAAGCCCCTGGTTTTCTTCATGGAGAGAGACACTTCATTCAGAATTATCCCCAGCATTCTCCTTACTTGCTGCAAGTAATAAACCTTTCTTCACTCTTTTGTCTTGGTGGTGGTTACTGCTGTTACACTTATCAAGAGGGAAATCCATTATATTTGCATATAAAAATTGATGATCCACATGGGCCTTTTTTTCCTTGGAAGGTTGTGAGCTTTTCTATTCCACTTCCAACAGGAGAGGCAACGGGTAGCGCTGTGTGTCAGGGATGACTCTACTACATTGCCAGCAGTGGGTCATGAGCAGACAAAAGGAAGTGCTATCTTGGCGCTTACTTCACTGGCTGTATTTGTTGCTTTCCTTATTGCTGAGACAAAACACCTGATGCCCAAACTTAAGAGAAGAAAGGTTTATTTATTTTACAGTTTGTAGAGGTTTTAGTCCATAGTCAGCTGGTCCAGGGCAGGGTGGCTTGGCTGAGGGGCCTACAGAGGAGAAACAGTTGATGGTGGGCAAATGGTAGGATAGTAAGCAAGGGGCCTTATCAGTGTGTTTCTGCTTCTTATATGTTGTATCCAGGTTACTGGGAGTAGGTGCCAAATCAATCAGTAAACTGATTTAGTAATCACACACCCTTAATGCCTGCATCACACAACTCTAGATCCAGCTACCTGTGCCTGCATGAGGCTCTGGAAGGACATCAAGCCACAAGCCATGACACTGGGTCTGTACTACTTTCTATGTGTCAAGTACAGCAGTGTTTAAGGTTTATTTATTTGTATTTCTGACAACGAACTATCTTAGAATGATGACTATGCTTGTTTCATAACTCAGTTTTCATGACTAATGCAGGAATAAGTGGCAAAAATAAATTAAATGTAAATGGAATAAGTGTTTATAAATATGTTCTTCATGTAGCTTGAAGTTTGAAAATTATGTATGCCATAGAGACAAACATCTGAGTCATTTCTAAGTAAGTTGAAATATTTAAACATCAATTGCTAAATATAAACCTGATTACTCTTGGTTTTTTAAATTCTATAAATAGATAATACATTTGGGTTTATTAATAAATGTGCTTTGTGAATTTTTGATATAAAAAAGCAATTTAAGATTACACTCTTCTTGGATCTTTATCAGCAGGCCAGGTGACAGTTAAAATTCGAATTAATATGTATCTACTCAGAAATTTTGTACAGAAAGTTTCAAAATATAACCTTAAGAAAGGAATGAAATGAGACATACAAGAATCAGTAAGTAGGAGAAAAGTAGGATATGAAGAAAGTTATAAGTATGAAAATGTCACTGGACATTTTCCAAATGTTTTGGAAAGGATTCTGAATGCTAAAATAAGATTTCTGTCTAAAAGTAGAATGACTGGAAGAAAGGAAAAAACCAAAGGTTTGAGCAAGTCAAAGAATGTTTAAGAAGGCCAGCAGCCAGAGAGTCTTGGAGACCTACTTCATGTCTCAGAGGGCTCCTGATACCCAGAAGAACCTGGGACACTGGCTGGGAGAGAATATAACCTTTCTCCATTCTTGGAGACTGTCTTCAAGGTTTTCAACAACAGAGATGTGTGCATGCCTGAAATGGAGCAAGATTAAAGAATGAGGAGGCAAGTTACCCTGTTGCCAGCTAACCTCTTTTCTGCTCCAAGCGACCTGGGAAGAAGAAAAAAAACCCCATCACAGGTCTAACACCCTGTATTCATCACAGCAGAGTCAAGGGAGCCCAGCAACCAAAAGGCTCTGGTGAGCCTAGAAATGCCTATTCCTGTGAGCAGCAACAAGACTCACACCAAAGCTAAGCAAGCCAAACAAGTAGTGCCAAGCTATGAGTGACTGCTTTTGCCTCACTCTTCTGGTTGGTCTATTTATTGTATAGCTTTAATTATATGAACATGCTGTTTTTTTGTCTTACCAGAGTCTTGGAATCATGTTCAGTGCAATTACATTATAATTTGTGGGACCTGCATACTATTGTAAGCACAATAAAATAACTAGTAACCTTTATGTCTTAATCTTTTAGTTGGCTGTTTGATGAACTGTGTTTTGGCCTGGATTCTCTAGGGCAGTGAGGATGACACTTTTAGAGCTCTTAATGATACATACAGTTACTGCAGCATGGGTCATACATTTGACACCACTGGTCTGGGAGCATTATGTTTGTATTTTATGAGTTACTTAAATTAGTAACACCAGTTTTACTGATCTTACCTGTGATTTGCTGCAGTACAGCTATTGCAAAAGGAGTTCCAGCTATAGTGTTACAGACTGCTCCTGGGGATCCTAAGACCTATCTTGCTTCGGCATCAGGAGAATTTCACTCCTCTAACTAAGGTAAGGAAGATATCTTGCCCCTGGTCTTAAGTATTTTTCTCATAGCTGACACAAAACACTGGACACCCAACGTTGAAGAAGGAAAGGCTTATTTGGCTCACGGTTTGCAGAGGTTTCAGTCCATAGTTGGCTGGCTCTAGAGCATGGTGGCATGGCAGCAGGGCATCACTGAGGAGAAACAGTCCATAGCAAAGCAGGGCAGGCAGAAGGCAGCAAGCAACAAGTTGAAGCAAGTTTAGCAGCTTCTTCCTGCCCCTTTTATATTCGATCTAGGCTACTCAGTTTTGGGCAGTGGATTGATTTAATAATCACACACCCTTAATCCTAGCATCATATACTCTAGATCCAGCCACCTTTGAAAAAGCCCCACCTGTGACGTTATGAGGCTTTGGGGGGACATCTAGACACAAGCCATAACGTGCATATTCAACTCACTATGTAGCCCAAAATGGCCTTCAATTCATGGTGATGATCCTCCTGACTCAGCCTCCTAAGAAAATAGTTACAGGGGATGACCTCTTTAAGCCCCTTAAGGTGAGAAGTGAAATGCTGGGAAGGAGGGGTATGTTAGCTGTTAGGCAAGCTACTATACTGAGAAGGGGTTGCTGTACCTTTAAGTGACTCTAAAAGTACTTTCAAAGTTGTATGTGTGTGAGTATGTGTGTTTTAGGTAAGTCCCTTCTGAGAAGCTTACAAAGAATCAATTCACTGAGTCACTGTCTTATTCTTTTTAGGCCACCAAGAATAAACTTGGCTCATCATAATATGAAATTCTCCATCCAGTGGGGTTTGTGTCTGTTTTTGAGGCTGGGTCTTGCTAAGTACTTCAGGCTGGTCTTGAACTCACTATGTAGCCCAAAATGGCCTTCAATTCATGGTGATGATCCTTCTGACTCAGCCTCCTATGTAAATATATTAAGTGATCAGAATAGGCATATCCATACAGCAAGAAAGTAGGTAAGTGGTTGCCTATGGCTGGGGGTACTGGAAAGAAAAGAGGCGACTACTGTAGGGTTCAGAGTTCCTTTTAGGGTAGTGTCCTAAATTTGACTGTGATTATGTTCATGTAACTTTGTGGATATATTTTAAAAAATCACTGAACTGTACAAATAAAATAGATGAATTACAAGGTATGTAAATTATATCTCAGAAACAGTAGAAAATATACTAGGAAAAGAAGGTAGCTCTCAAAGAGAAAACAACACGAGGCTTGCCCAAATCAAGTTGTATGTGAGGAAACAATAGAGGGGCCTAATGTAAGAGACTGGTTTTTCACATAGTTTTTGACTTCATTATTACCCTTTGATTCCTGTCTTTACATTTCTAAATTATTTTACATTATCAACAGACTCTAACTTTGTTGTCATTAGAAAGTAGCATATTACACAGATTGCACTGGTAAACAACAAAAAATTCACTGTCAAAAGAATCTTGTCCTTTGGGGCTGTGCATTATTAGGCAGGACAGAAGAGCTGAGATTCATTTCTAATGGAAAAAGTGCCATGAAGGGCATTTTATGACTCTTGCCTATTGTACATTTCCTTTTAAAACTTGCATAGTTATTCCCTTTACATCTACAGGATTCAACAAGAAGTACTGTTTTTATACTTACACAATTCAACTAAAGCAATATTATCTACAAAAATAAAGTAGAGCTTTCTGCAGTTTTCGGCTCACAGAGCTATCCAAACTTTGCTAAGAGTAAAACTGCCATTTCTAAAAAAAATTCAACTCTGTATCTTCACCTTTAGTACCAAATGAAGATGGAAAATGGTAAACCTGCTGTAAATTTCTAATTTACATATCAATTTCTGAAATGATCTTAATTTTCTTAAAAAATTGAATATATTAGTCTCAAGTATTTAGAACACATTTGGCCCAATTGTTTTTCAGTCTGCTTTTAGGTTAGTATGTCTTTTATTTTCACTAATCTATTGGTTTACTTTTTTTTTTTTTTAAATAGGGTCTCACTATGTGGTCCAGGCTGGCCTTGAACTTGTGGCGATCCTCCTGCCTCAACCTCTGGAGTGCTGGGATTAGAGGTTATATTTGTTATGAATTTCTGACACAAACATTGCTCACTGTGCATGATCCCAGAGAAATGATCGGAGACAGCTGATGTTCAAAAGCACAGGGGGTGGGATAAAAAGTCATGAATAAATGAAAAACTGGCAAATATCTACAAAAGCAGACCCATGTTTTAGGGGACGTTGAAAGAGAGTGAGAAATCACCACTTTGGAATTGGGTAAGAACTGAAGATCATTTTACTATGATTTGGGCCATGAAACGTAGTAGTTACAGAGCAACTTCCAAGGAGATGCTTAAAAACTGTGTGTAAACGAAATCTAAGAAAATAAATAAGCACAGAAACCATCACCATTTTTCATGTGACTATTCCCACAGGTGCGAGTTTGTTTTAAATGGAAAACATCTGGAACAGCAAAGACTCGTATATGAAACAGCAAAGACTCATTTCACAGATATATAAACTTCATTAACAATCTTATCAACAATGTACAAACAGGTGTCCAGTATTTCTTTTAGAATTGGGTCTGAAAAGTCAAAGGAAATTCTGACTGGGGGGAGGTGGGGAGTTCACACTCTAACTCCCCCATTCAGCTGAGTCCTGTCCTGATATTACAATTTCCAAAAGTCTTCACGGTGCATCGACTCGAGTTTCTGTGAACTTCAGCGCCATATCAGACGTCAGTGCATCTTGGTGTGAAGAATTTGTTGTATCCGAAGGCCGGAACAGTACTCGCCCACGATGGTTAAATATGTAAAAGGACGGGTGATTCCTTAAGGAGTCGCATGTCTTGTTCTTCAGTTTTGATGCGGTGTCGATGTCCTTAAACTTCCCTGCGGTATGAACTATGCCGTAACAGGTAACTGCGAAGGCCAGAAGTGTCTGAAGAACTATGTCCATTGGCATGGCTTCGTCTTCATTTTCTGTTAATCGCATATATGAACGATGCTGCGCAGCGGAAAAGGCGGCATGGGCGAGGGCAAAGAAGCCAAGGCCTAACCGCCCATTCCACAGCGCGCGCGCCATGACTGTGAGTAAGCAGCCAGCCGACCGAAGCCTTGATGGCGGCAGAGCTGTTCCTCCTTTCCTCTGCAGCGCCTGCGCGGAACGTGCACGGCGCAGTAATGTGACGTCACAAAGGCTTGGGCGCCAAGTACCTTCCAGGGATGGGTTTGACTCGGGTGTTTTCCAGGCAAGGACAGACCTTTGGCAGCATGCTTTACTACTTGGGCTTTCTCAACTTTGGATTCTTCAGAGATGACAAGAACAAGGGCAAGTAGGAAAAATTAGAAAACACTTTAGCTTTTTCATGAAAACACCGGTTCTGATGAAAGTGTTCCTTAGTGATCAAAAGGGCTGAAGCTTCAATAAACTGTGAACCTGCTCAGTGTCACCCAGGCTCTGCACTTAAGGATCAGTGGAGGCCATAGCTCACACCACCACACATACAACGATCCAAATCTCATCTTGGGAGCAGACATGGAAAACCAACCAACTGGAAGCTGCAGCTGCAGGGTCTGGGAGGCCCGGGTGTTCTTCACCAGCACCTGTCCTGGACCAGCTTGGGCCCCAAAGGTTCCCACTGGCTCACCTTGTACACCTTGTACTTTCTTCCTCTAATTTAGAGGAAACTCACTTCAGTGCTCTGTTAATTTATTTTCTTTTGCTTTTATAAAATACTGGAGCGTGGGTATTTATAAAGAAAAGAGATTTATTTAGCACATAGGTTTGCAAGTTTAAGGGCTGGCACTGGCATCTGTTCAGCTCTGGTGAGGCCCTAGTAATGGATGGCAGGAGGAGGTATGGAAGAGATCACATGATGTAACATGTCAGATTCTGGGGTCATGGTATAACAGGATGTCAGATTCTGGGGTCCCATTCTCTCAGAGACTAACTCACTCTGTGAGCTATCATTCACTTTTTTTCTGAGAGTAGCACTCCTAATGATCTAACCACTTATTGTGTTCCACCACCTTAACACCACCACACGGAGGAACAAGCTTCCAGGACATGAATGTCTGTATTAGTTTAAGGAAGACAGTCGCATGATATTCTATGTTCAACATGAATATTTAAAATTGTGCTCTTGGTCATAAAAATCAAGAGTTGAACAGACAAGTCATTGTTTGCACTAATTTATTTGAGATATCTGTTGAGAGCTTGCCATGTATGGAGTCCTGTGCTAGACAGAAGGGTGAATAAAAAATGTAGAAAAGAAGGTGGCTAAGAAAAGAGATTACAGTGGCTGGGGATGACACATGGATATGCTGTCACATTACCATCACTAATCAACATAATGGAAGGAGAAAATGATGAGGTCCATGCAGGCTAAAATTACAAGGTAAATTACTCCAAATGATTGTATGTGCATTTTAAAAGCCTGAGTGAGAAAATGTATGCACATTCTCACATATCCCATCTTCATGATCAAAGAGCATATTTTTGTGATGCTTACTACATATATCAACTAGTCATAAAACAGGTGCCAAATAAAAACTTACTTGATTGAATCAAGCATGTCAGATGGTGAGTGAGATTCAAAATTTAGCCTTTGAAGGACATATTTTAACTTGATATTTAATACTCTTTATTAATAGTTCTCTGAGATTCTTCATAAACATCCATTTCCCAAACATGCCCATATGACAGAAGTACTGAAGATGAGCCTAAGATTTAAGAACCAACCAGACCTACCAGGGGGTAGAAATGACACTAACCAAAACCAAACCCTGAACCCATTAAACATGACATCTTTCCTGAGTTAAGTCTGCTAAGGATAGAAAAACTGGTCTCTTGTCCTGGCTGCTGTAAGTGACTAGTGACTTTTAATTTAAAGGAAAATCTAAAAGACTAGGGAAACTAGCAGGGTTCTACAGATGACTATCAGCGGCTGTGGCACAACACGGCTGCCGACTTCTTCTCTTTGGGACATTGGGTTTCAAGGCTCTGCAGGTCTAAGGCCAACTATGACTGAGCCAGCACAGATTTCCCTTAGGTTTTAAATAACTAAGAGGCTGCAGAGCATCTTCCTTTGTTGGCCTTGCTCCAACATGTAAAATGATTCTGTCTCAATAGAAAACGTGTCATGTACCAGCATGTACCCTTGACCTGGGAGAAGAAATATAGTCTGTTTCAATCCCTCCATCTGATAGCAGGGTCAATAATATTGTCATGTCCTTCATAGGGTGGTGTGAGGATGAAGTGAGAATGTTAAACTCAGACTTAAAAGTTTCTCACAGGTTGAGTGGAGTGTCCTTTATTTGAAATGCCTGGCATCAGAAGTGTTTTAGATTTTGGGGGGAATTCTGGAATATTTCCATATACAATGGGACACTTCGGGGATGGAACCCAAATCACAAAAATTCAGTTAGGTTTTGTGTATACCTTATATACATAGCCTGAACATAGTTCTATACAATAATCCTTTAGCAGTTTAGCTTTCCTCACACTGTAAAATAGGATGGTCTTACAAAAAAGTATAAACAACGAAGGTACCTGTTAAAAAGGGCGTATCTATGAAGCCCCACCTGGAAAAAAAACTGCCAGCTTCCCAGAAGGTTTTCATGTAGTTCTTCCCACCCACTTCCTCTATTTTTCTTAAAGTATATGCTATTCTGCTTTAAAAATAATTTGACCTTCTTTCAAGGTGGTCTTAAATGCCTTAATGTATGGTACCATGCAACAAAAGTTGGCTGGTTCATTTGTTTATTTGCTCAATTTCTAAACAACAAAATAAGAGGTTCTCTCGAGCAGTTTTCTATCCCCTCTTATCACCTTGCTCTCAAGTCACATTTGTACTTTTGCTCTTGGCCTGCTCTGCAACATAGAAAGCTTTCAGCCATCATGCTGGATGCGACCCTGGCATTTCACACCATGCTGATTTGTAACGCTGACTTCTAGATAGTAAATGCGTATTCCCCCAATCTCAATCCAGTTAATGGTTTACTATAAGCCTTCTCAACCTGCAGCCTTAGCGATTACATCTTGTCGATTAGCTTTTCCCAGAAAATAGAAAAAAAGACCAAGATAATAATTCCAGCACTGTTTTGAGAAAAAAAAAAGTGGAGGACTAGTGTGTTAGGAAGAAAGTTTGTCCAGAGCACACCATGCGTTTCTGGGAAACCTGATCATACACCACAGCAGCTGTGTTGCCCCAGTGCATAGTTTTCTACACATGTGAAGTCGAATATCCACACTGAGTAATCACCGTGTGACTGCTGTTCTGTCACTGTACTTCGTGAACTTTTTGGAAGAAATGGAACCTCATCTCCTGGGCTTATTCTGAATTCTGTCACTAGGGTGGACAGTTTCATGAAAGCACAGACTCAGTGCCCCAAACAGATCCCTTCTCAAGCATGTGGTGCTCATCTGCATCTTCTGGCCTCTTCTCCAAGGCCTTTCTCACTCAGCCCAAGGACCAGTGCAGCCCAGAAATGTGTGCATGGAAGGCAGGGCTGGGAGCCCTGACTGCACAGTTGATGGCGCAGCAGCCTCACACACCTTGTACAGTGGATTTCCCATGATGGGGCCCCACTCTGCTTTTCTCAGATCAGCTCCTAAATCACAAACCTGCGTCCATATACTTGTTGCAGGCTCTCCGTTCAGGCTGACACAAACTGTCACTGAAAGTCACTTGTGTAGCTTTGCAAGGCCTTCTGAGCGACAGAACAGGGTGCAGTAAAGGCTGATGACAGAGAAAGAGATGAGAGAGGAAGGAGAAGAGCGTAAGGAAGTGGGGGGAGGGGATGGAGAAAGGGTGGAAAAGGGGGACAAGTGTTTGGGGGATATGGGGGGGAGCTACTGTCAGTTCTACCTTGCTATAGGTACATCGGGAATGTCCCTCAGAGGCCCCTTTATTAAAGGATTAGTCCCATATTGAAAGGTGGAGTAAACTTTGAAAGGTGGAGTCATGGTCATTGAGGGTGTGTCCTTGAAGACAACACTGAGACCCAGCCCTTTCTTATCTTTCACATTCATTTCTGAAACATGGGGTGAGCAGCTCTCTTCTACCTTATGCTCTCTGCCATGATGTGCTGCCTTGCCACAGGTCTGAGAGCAATTGGACCAATGAATCATAGACTGAAACCTCTGAAACCAAGAGCCAGAATAAACCTTTCTTCTTTTTAAGTGGATTACCTTGGCATTTTGTTATAGTAATGGAAAGCTGACCAATGCAGATCTTAACTAGGTTTGTGGCTTTAGAAAGGCAACTTTATGATGAATTGGATAGAAGTAAAATAAATAAAAGAAACACAGATCTCCAGCTCAAGAGTTCTCCAGCAGCATAAGCACAGTTCTCAATTAAATCTGTCCCAAGCCATGATAGCATTTAACTATAAGGACTAAAGGAAGCACTGGCCCTAATTTGGGTGATAGGTGAATTCAGGTTAAAAGACAGATGAGTTTGGATTCCAGATTTACATTCCATATTCACTGAATGACTTTATGTAATTTTTAACCTCTCTAAATCTCAGTTTTCTTATATGTAAATAGGTATAAGAATAGTTTCTTTGCCTAGGAGTGGTTGTGTCATTTCCATGGGAATATGTGTGCAGTTTACCATTGTGCTAAATAAATGCTCAGTAAGTTGTACTCAACATTTTTCAGCTGTTATTATTGTGATGATGGTTATACCTTTCAGATATTGTGTAGGGCAGGGTTTCTCAACATCAGCAGTACTGACATTTTGAGACTGATTATTTGTTGTTGTGTGCTTGGGTGCCCCAAATAGTGTAGGACATTTAGTAGCATTCCTACTACTCATCTGGATGCCAGTAGCACCTTCACCTCCCTTCTTCCAAGTTTTACACCCAGGAATATCAACAGATATTGATAGATGTCTTCCTTTCTTTGTGTACTGAGGCTGACTGAGCTAGAGAAACTGATTTCTAACTCTCAACCAGCAGATTCCTGATTTTCAAATTTAATTTAACATATGACAAAAAGGTTTCTTGTTATATACACATATAGTGCCTCTTTATTTTCATGGTATCTTGATACTTCTGTCCTCTCGGAGAGCATGTCCTGAGGGAAACCAGGTTTAACCGTATGCTTTGGGCAAGTGAAAAGGGAGGTGCCTGGGCCTGGTGAGCCCCTGTGCTGCTCTGGGGGACACCTGAGCAGCAAGGACACCAGGTGCTTCCTTACCGACTCCAGAGACCTAAACTCTGAGAAGGCTCAAGGGACAAGGTGTTTTTGGAAAGAAAAGAACTGCAGTCTTCCCTGGTATTAAGCCAAATAGTGAGAACTCCCAGCAGAGAGAGAGAGAGAGAGAGAGAGAGAGAGAGAGAAAAGCTGCCAGCATACAATTTGGCTACTACTTGGTCAGAGAGCTGTGCTATGCTCAAGGCTGTTAGTGAAATGCCTTTGGAGAGCTTTATATTTCCTTTTCATATTTCTTAATATTGTTTTCCCAAAACTGATGAAGTTTTATTGCTTCTTATTCTTTTGGAGCCCAATTTTTGATATTCGTAGGTCACCTTGCCTAATACTTTTGTTATTTCTAATAACTAGTTATAAAAGTTCCTGTGTTTTTTTTTCCTTACTTAAACCATCATATGATCAGCAAATACAGTTTGTCTCTTCCTTTCCAATCGTCATAGTTATAATACACTTCTCTTGATACACCACGCTGGACAGAGCCCAAAAGGAGCCCGAAGAGTGGTCATTCTTGTCTTGGTCCCAATTATAAATGTTTTGCATTTCAGCATTAAAAATGATGCTTACCTCTGGTTTTCGTTTTTGTTGCTTTTAGTATCATTTCTATTTCTAGTGTTTTTGATGCCAATCATGAGTATTGGTTTTGTGATACTGTATAAATTTTTCTGAGTCTACTAAAATGACTGCACTCATACTTTTTCCTTTAATTTTTTAAATTTTCATGCAGTGAATAACTAAGGAAAAATTTCCTGATAACAAAGTAGCAGGTCTGGAAAATAAATAGCCCATATTCAAAAAGGAAGACAAAAGTGAGATAGTCTCAAGAGAAACAATGTTTAATAAATATGCTGAGAATAAAATATAAGATACTGCAGGAATAAAAGAAAAACATTTAAAACAACAGAATACTCCAGGAAGAGGAGAAAAAAGCCACACAAGGAAAGAAAAAGAATAATAACAGATAATTAGGTGAAATTCTATTAAAGCCTATAGTTTAGTTAATGAAACAACACCAATGTTAGTACAGGCTTCCTGACCATGGTGCTATGTTACGTGAAATTCCGACACTGGGATAATAAACATGAAATAAAAATGGCAGGAGGCCACTGTTTTGGGCTAAGCTCCAGCACAGAGCAGGTTAAAATTCACTCAGAACGGCCAAGTTCAAACTAAACAGTTATCTGGCCTCAGGGAGAGACCATAATTATGGAGACAACAGCCAAATTTCCACAAGAGGCCAGTTTCAACCTGCAAGGTAAACAAGTTCTTACTGTCTTAACCCTTGTGAAAAGGTAGCCAATCTGAAGTTAACCCATCATTATATCTCTACTTGCTCTGTCCGTACTATGCTTTACAAGGAAAGTAACTTTCAAATCACCAATCTGCTTCTTATTCTTTTGTTTCTTCTTTCTTTGAAACTTTTGTTTCTTAAACCAACCTCTCCTACCAGACTTACCAGAGCACTTATTCTACTTTACTGGTGTCAAGTGTTGCTGGACTCTAGAATCAAAAGGAAAGCCAATTAAGTGTTGTTGTTTTTGTTTGTTTGTTTGTTTGTTTTACAGCAGCTGGGTGTGGAGCTGCACAACCTAAGTTTAATAGTCTGAGAGGCTGAGGCAGAAGAATAGCAAGTTCACACCTAGCCTTGGCAACTAGTGACTTAGACCTGGGCTCAAGATAAAAACAATAAGAAAAGGAACGGGGATGTAGTTCAGTGTGCAGGCCTGGGTTTAAACCACAGTACTACCAAAAAAATCTCTGAAATACTCTAAATCTGTCCTTTGAGATAAGGTATAAAGTATAGGCACCCACTGTGCTATTTTCATACTTCTAAGGTCTAAAATTAGTTCACTATTGAAGCTCAAAATAAAAATGAAACATTTTTATTTATCCCATATCATCATTTTTACCTTCTTTTACAAGTATGTTTTAGTGAGGGAAATATTCATGTCAACAAGTGACTGCAGGTATTAGGCTATCAAGGAAATACTAGTGGCTCTACAAATTGTTAACACCTGTCATTTTTAGTATAATTTACTAAGAAAGAAACATAATCCCCACTCAAATGCTGTCAAGAGTCTTGCAAATTCTCACCATAACAAACCTCTGTTGTCATTCTGTCAGCATCTTTCTTGTTTCTCCTTGGAAAGTAACTCAGATGTTCTGTATCTAAGCTGGTATAGAGCTTGTCTTTAGTAGCAGTCATATCTAATTTATAATAAGCTGCCAATTATATCTCCTGCCTAACACCCATATGCTTGCCAAAAAAGCAATAAAATTAACAGCATGGCACTTTTTCGAACAGGCCAGAGTAATTTATTTCAAATGCTTCCAAGCCATATTAGTGACAAACCTTAATAGGTGGAAATGAGTAGAAATTTATCTCTTATGTTGTGATGGTATCGTAAAATGGATTCCCATCATATTAGAGCCAGGCAAGCTGAGCCTCTTTAATTCCATGAAGAAACAAAATGGCACCGCATGGCCTGCCTTACACTGCAAAGAATGAAGCAAAGGTCATGAGCAATGCTTAAAGGTCACTTTCTGGAACAGAGGTGGACTGGCCAGGGAGGAAGCGATGGGGGACGCAAGCTGTCACTTTAGAGGTTACTAAAAGAGCCATGATTTGCATATGAATAACCTAATACAACATCAAATGCATTTTCAAGACAGTATACGCTGCTATTGTACCAGGATGTTTTGCAGGCTCTTCAAACTAAGAACAGTTTTTGCAGCTAACTGCAGACAGATAACGTGGAAATTTCTTTTTCTGCCAGTGTGAAACTATACATACTCAGGTCCTATACGTTCTACCTAAAACTTAAAACACATTTGGCAATAGCTTGGGTTGCTCTACAATGTCCCAAAGCCCCCCAAAGAAGGGAAACATTGTTGACTCAAAAAATATCCATCATTCACAGTGTAATTGCTATGAATCAACAGGCTATGCTGTTAAATGTTACAATTCTCCTTGCTTTTCATTTCTAATTACAGACCCTACCCTGGGGATTTACATATTTTACTCCTTGGAGTTTTGGTTCCCCTTGAGTACAAAATAGTACAAATTGTAGAACCATGGTTTTTCATGCTGTCAGTGACCCTCTCCCCAAACCCAGTTAACACCCCTGAGCCAAAGGGAGAGGTTTTTAATAAATCTCCAGAACAACTCAGTCAATGCTGAATTCTGATGATTAGTCTGCAACTTAATTGTACTTGTTTTTCCTCCAGCCCAATCAATAGCTCCTTGGACAGGGCTTGTTAAAAGCTGATGGCTAAATACTTGGCAATTGCCCTGTCCTCAGGGAAAACAAAACAAAACAAAGCAAAACAAAAAAAGCTACTAATTGCAAGGGTGAAACTCTGGGTCAGTGAGCAATACAAGTGTGTTCCCAGTTAGCCCAATTTTGTTAAGTAACCTCTGGCTGGCGGAGAAGGCCTGTTCAGGGACTTTCTGGGATAGATAGAGTAGGTGTCCAGCAAGACTTTTGTGAAATCTAAGGAGGGAAACCTGGGGGAGCAGGAACACAGCAGGGAAACCGATATTCTGTGCATCTGACTGGACCCAGGAAGGATCCTTCATGGGTGCGGGTGTGTGTGGGGGTCTCCACTGTGAGCTCTTCATAGGTTGAAGTAACGCCACTGGACCACTGGATAATAAAGAAAGAGAAGTTTCTTTATTATCTCTTCTGAGATGGCTTGTACTTTCCTCTTTGTTCAGACTCTATCACCATACTTTCTGCCCCTCAATAGACAATTTGATTTCGGCATGGTCAGCCCACGTGCTGCTTGGGCCAATGGTGAGTCTGTCAACACTCAAGTCACTGTCTTGAGGTTCACGTTCCACATGTTCTGAGCGCATGATTTGGAGCTGTACCACTTGAGGTTCACCTATATGTTCTCAGCTATCCCGCACCATCCAAGAAATAACATAATTTTGCTTAAAATAGCCATTTAAAAAAATAGTGAAAAGAATGACATTGGTTTTTATAATTTTGCTGGTCTCCTGGAAACCTGACTAAATAGTCTAGGTTAACTTCTTTTTAGTTACTTATCTAACTAAATTCTAGAGGTTACTTGTCTAAGACTTCTAAAGGTGACCTACATAAGCAATATACATAAATTTCTTGTTTAGCAACCTACCCATTTAACGACTGTTTGGACTTACTATCCGCTGCTCAGAATTACCACTCATCTCCTTTTTTTTTTGCACAGTTCTGTACATCTTGTTTATAGAGCCTCAATGTCTTTTTTGTACAGTATACCTTGAATATACAATACTGTATTTTCTGCTGATTGTTCTGTACAGTACTGTAGTTTTATTTCTGTTATGCATTACAGCACTGTATGGAACAGTTATGCAAATAAAAACAGTCATCAAATTGGAGTTTCGTTTGACCATTTCTTTGTTCTGAATATTGTAATGTACACACTATATAAAATTCTTCATTTCACAGTCAATTCATTTAATGACCTAGTTAAAGAAATGGAACTCAGTGATTAAGCAAGGGAAGATCTGCACTCCCATTAGCTTTGCAGAATATAACACCTCCGACTTCAGATGTTTTTTTCAGAAATTGGACAGTTTTTGTCTATCTCAAAGTGGTAGAAACTCCTGTTTCTATGTTTAGCCCCATCCAAGCATCTGATGGGGATCTTCTAATGTCACAGGGCCAAAAACTACCATCAGAACACGTGAATGTTGTGGGTTTCTGATATGATGGTTAATCTTGACTGTCAAGTTGATTGGCTTAAGAGAATAACAAAGCACACTTCTGAGCCTACCTATCTGGGTGGGACATGGGGGTTATATTTGTCCCTTGGCTTTTGGAACTTTCTGGAATTCACTCTGCTTCCTGGTGGCCATGACTTGAGCAGCTTTCTTTTCTGTCATGATGTCTCTGCCTTAAAGGTAGCTGACCACTGACTGAAACCATGAGCCCAAAGTAACCTTTTCTCCTTTAAATTGTGGGTATCAAGATTTCATCTCAACAACAGGAAAGCTTGAACAATACATCTATCTGTACATCCAGTCCATGAAGTGTCATGAAGTTTGATGATACATATGCAGGCCACCTATTACTGCACTTTTCCTTATCCTCACTTTTCCTCACATGCCTTAGGCTACCTTGCTTCTTTATCTTATAGAATCCCTTAACTCCTATGCTTAGGAGGCAGATTTTAGACTTATGCCTCCATCTCCTCATATTTAGCTGCTTCATGAATACGTCATCTTTTGCAGTACACATCATTTCAGGGAGTGGCACACCATGCAGTGAGAAAAACAGGCCTAGTTTAGTAAGATCTTTAGCTTCTAGCTTAGCAGAAGGCAGATTTTAACATCTACCTCTGCATTCTGTTTGTTGAGCTATATTGTGATGCTTGAACATCTATTCCCATAGAAATATGCAACTGGTAAAGGAAGGACTATTTTAATTATCTCTCCAGATAATTAAAAATATTTTTCTTTGATACTATAAAAAAACTGTATAAATGCTACTGTTTAAGGCCATTTTCAATGTGGAATCTGTATGAATGAAATTTTCATATTTTGACATATCAGAATCTGTTGGTCTGTCTTCCATTTGAATGGATATTTTCACATGAAGTGTTCTGTGATGTCATCAATTAATCATTTGGAAACTATTGGTTTGCTGAGTTTGGGGTTTCTTCCAAGTGTTGACATACTTCATTTTATAGTATCAAAAAATTCTTTACTATGCCCATTGATCTCATTACATAAGTGTGGATACTGGTGTGGTTTCGGCTTCATGGTGGAACATACAAAGTTTGCAAAATTCCTCTTTTTGGCTTTCAAGCTTTTTTATTCTTGGCAACAACCCCATCAGTGGCTTTCTTGTAGTTGTGGGATCTCTTTCTTCCATTTTAGAGAAAATGTCTACTGCGTTCTCAAGTTTGGATAACCATGGTTAATTCCTCACTCTTTCTTTCAAGTAAAAACGGAGTTCTATAAAAAGTTTGGCTAGTTTAGCTCATAACTCAAATTACTCACACAAAGCCTTTCTTCAGATTGGGACCCATCATACATTGTGTGGGCAAAAAAGCTTTATGTGTACTTCCCATTATCCTGTGTAGAATAATAAAAAAGGTGTACTCTCACAGGTGGAGATTTAATAAAAAAATAATTTTTAATGCTTTATCAAGAATATTCTTAGTGTAACTACTTAATGGGAGTGCTTGCTGGTAATGAATATGATGAATACTAGCTCTTGCCTTAATGTGTGCTATATTCCAAGCAAGCCTAGCTAATCTTGCTTTTGGGGCTTAGTAGAAAATATCAACACAGAAAATGGCACATGCCATATTTTGTTTCATAGATGTCCCTTGGAAATTCCAAGGAGTTTGTAGACCACACTCAAAGACTTATTAAAACTGGCCTGTTAAAAATGGCTTTCTATTCAAAGGCCAGCCAGAAATGCTTTTATGGGGCTGGGTTAACAGCTGACCTGGTCCACGTGCCTTGCAGGGCAGAAGGGGTGGTGTTTATCCTCCCACCCCCACTCAAATTCAAAGTGGTTTTGTTTATTTATTATTTTTTAAGAAAATATTTTTGGTACGGGGAATCAAACTTAGGACCTTGCACTTGCCAGGCAGGCGCTTATGCCACTGAGCTATATTCCCAGCCCACTTTTATTTTTAATAAAAAGATAACTGGATATTGCATGGAAAAGCTAACATTCTCCCACATTGCACTTGTCATGCATGTTGTTCTATAGCCTTTATCTAGAACCCGGGAGCTTGTGCACTGTGCATACTAGGCAGTGCTATGTATCCGAGCTATATCCACGGCCCTGTAATCTATGTTTTCCAAATCTCTTCACATGGTGCTATCAGCTGTGTACACCAAGTCCCAGTGTACTTATTAAAGATGTTATGATGTTATCGCACCCAATGTGGTCCTCTGAGAATAAGGATTATTTCATTTTCCAGATGAGAATTGTTCTAGTAGATAATTATTCACCTAAGAGGACAAATGCAGCAACTAGGGGAGCTTGGATTCCCTTCTCTCTTTTTGATTTTTTAAAATTTGTTTTTAAATGACTATAGTGTGATTTTTCACACATACACAATGATCAGGTTAGGGTAACTGGAACACCCACATATTGATCATTTCTGAGTGTGTTTTTTGTCAGCTTCACACTGAACAACATCTGCAGTGACTGTATTATGACACAGGGTTCTCCAACTTGTCCAGGCTGATCTTGAACTTCCTATCTTCTTGTCTCACTCATCCTCTTGAGTGGCTGTGATTATAGGTGTGCACCACCAGCCCTGGTTCTTTTCTTTCTTTTAACATCATGTTTTGCAAAAGTGGTAAAAGAGAAGAGAGGGAAATTATGTGAGTGGGCTGCACCTGCTGTGGAATACACTAAACCAGTTCCATGCAAAGACCAGCAGTATCAACTTCCCCTGGAATGTTGTAGAAATGAACATTTATTGGCCCTACGATACTCTGAATAGAACTTCTGAAGGGTTGAAGAATAGAGTCTAAGAACATGAGTTCTAACCAGACTATCAAGAGATTCTGGTACGCATTGAACTTTGGGTAGAAGTGGGTGAATAAAATAGAATCATTGCCCCTACAATCGGCATTATCTCCTTTTCTCTTGAGCCTGTCTTTTCTCCTCATTAACTCAGCCTCACTATGTAATTAGATGTATGAGCAGGATTCAAGCATCAAGCTTATCTGTGTCTGTTCAAATCACAGCTGCACAGTAAATTACTTGTTGATTGATCAGCTGGATTTCCCAGAGAAAGGATTTCCTGATGAAACTGATAATCACACAGTTTGATAAAGGCAACTATGCTAAAGCAACAGCCAATGTGCTGGCTCACTAAGTGGGAGTTAGAGAACCTGATGGATAAGGATACCAAGACTGTAGGCTGGGAGAAGCACTGCCGAATAAATATAGCGTGTATCAACTGGTGCTGGTGTATGCAGATAGAATTTTGGAGGTCAGTAGGAAGCTGAAAAAGAATGCTGATCTCCTTCAGTCCCTTACAGAATGGCCTGTCTTCACAGTTTGTGACATATCTACCAAAAGAACACCGTTTATTAAATGTTGGGAATTAAATACTCACGCCAAGAGTATCTGTTGATGAGGTATTTGAGGTCAATAATCCTGTTTGGCAAATATGAGAAAAAAGTTATTACCATTAAAAGAGATACTTTTTTTCTTAAAACATATTTCTTTGCAGCTATCCACTTCTTCATTAAACCTATGACTAGGAATGTACAAGTTTCCTTGTCTGTATTTTATTTTTGCAGTCCTATGGATGGAACCCAGGGCTTCGTGCATGCCAGGTGAACATTCAACCTCTGAGTTACATTCCCAGCCCTTTGCAGTTTCTTTAGTGCTTCATCTCCAAAGCTGCCTACGTCCTATAAAACTTGTATTAAAGATTAGTTTCTAAGGCTTCCTCTTGTTAATTTGCATTTTGTTACAGGAGCCTGAGCCATGAACCTAATAATGAAGGAGGATGAGATATTGCGTTTTCTACCTTATGGGATATATGGGATACATGGGAGACAGACAGACAGACAGACAGACAGACAGACCTTGCTTTACAAACCTGATGCTTTCCATGATTCTGGTTGCAAACTCAATTGGACAAGAACCAAATCAAATTCAGTGGTTAGGATCAATGTTGAACTTCTGGGGAAATTTGATTGTTCTTCTTGTAGTTTTATGACTATGGTCCTTTATGAATCCCTCACCACCAGGATTTCAAGTCTACACTCAATATTTGCTTGACCAAGTATTCCTGATCATCGTGCAGTTGAACAGAATAGAACTAGTCCAGCCTGTGACATTTCTGTTTCATCATCATTCATGAGGATTAGGAATGACAGAGATTTTCATTGAGGCGGGCGAGAGTTTTCAGGTGTGTATTTCATTACTTTTTGCAACTGAAACATATATGCAAAAGCTATCAACTATCAAGGTAAAGAGAAAACTGCAAAATGTACATAAGCATTCATTGCTGTGGTTGAAACAGCTATTGCTATCTTATTGGGTCTGAATTTTAGTTGACAAATTCTCTCTGATGTCTGCTTAGAAATTCTTAAAAGATTAAACAGTCCTATATGGTGGAAGGTAAAAGGGTATACACACACACACACACACACACACAGCTTGTCAATTAGGAGTGAGTTCCCATAGGAAATGGGCATCTCATCCTTGTACCCTGCAAGAAAGCTGCACCCCACAGTCCTGTCACTAGTGGCACTAACAGAGCCAGTCTGAGTCACTACAGATGTTCTGGAGGACATTCCTGTTCATCACTCACAATTCATTCAGCAGCTGTTACTGAGCACCTAGCATGGGTCTGGATACCTGGGTCGAGCAGACAGGGAGGTCGCAGCTTACAGGCTCCTGGGAGGAGCCAATATTACATCATTGGAAGAGGCGACACATGAGTGTGAACGGAGGGAAGTTCTTGGAAAACAGAGCAGTACACTGAACAATGGTGCGATGGTGCCTGACTTCAGCTGCAGAAAGCCTGAGCAAGTGACACTTAGAAGCTGATGGGAGAAGCAACACTGTGAGGTCATGTGCTCAGGTCGAGGAGCGGGAAGGACAAAGCACAGGAAAGGTGTGGTGTCTGCAGCGGCTGAGCCAGTGGGGAGGCAAGGATGTGAAGGTTTGCAGGCAGGGCTAGGTCACACGGGGCCCCATAGGCACAAGTAGGACCTTGGACTTGATAAATCAAGTGTCACAGAGAGGGAACTAACATGGCAGTGCTTTCCCAGTTGTACTATTGCCATGGATACACGCCTGAGATGTGATCACAGGCTCTCCAGGTGGATGCAGGGAGACAACAGGAGGCTATTTTGATGGACCAGCCAAGACGCTTTAGTGGTTGGCTTGGGAAATACTCACTGGAACTGTAGAAAACTGAACACAATTTAAAATCAAAAGGACAAGAGAATGATCAAAGGTGATAGGTGATATGTGGGGAAGTGTTAAAATCAGTATCCATTTACCTCAGTAAGTGTGGACAGAAGGCTTTTTAGGAAGGGAGGAAGCACAGAAGGCTCAGGGGAAGGGAGTAGGGGTGACTTTGGCTTTGGTTATACTGAATGTGAGGTCCTTGCAAGGCAGAGTGGAGGTGTCAGATACAGATCTAGTGCTCAGAAGAGAATGCTGAAGGAGATGTGAGCATGGGTTTAGTCAGCTGGCAATGATCCCTACTACGATTTAAACACGATGTGTCCCCCAAAGACACATGAAGTGAGGGTTTGATTCCCAAAGCAACAATGTTCTGAAGTGGGACCCAGACAGCTGATCGTGTTAGGAGAATGCTGACCTCATCAGTGGATTAACCCACTGATCCATTAATCCACTCATGAGTTCATGGCTGAGCAGGCTTTAGGAGGTGGGGACCAGTAGGAGGAAGCAGGTCACTGGGAGTATGACTTTGAAGGATATATCTTGTCCCAGGGCCCTCTTCTTTCCCTAGCTCTTTCTCTCAGCTTCCTGCCATGAAGTGAGCAGCCTTCCTCTGCCACACTCCTCTGCCATATTTATGCCCTGGAGCCAGCTACCTATGGATTTAATCCTCTCAAACTCTGAGCCAAAAAACAAATCTTTCCTTCTTTGTATATGTCAGGTACTTTGGCCCAGCAATGTCAAGCTGACTAATGTAATCTATAAAGTCAGATGTGTACTGAAAATCTTCCAGAAAGGAAGGCCTGAGAAGAAGGGGCCAGGACCAAGCCCACCAGGATGCTAACAGGTAGAGGTCAGGAGAGGTGGACGAGAGGCCAGGGAGAGAGAAGGAAGGGGGAGAGAATGCAGTGAGACAGAAGCCAAGAGGGGAGGGCACGGGACAGGAGAGGAACTGGCTGAGTGGGAAAAGTCTTTGTGATTTATTTGAGAGGAACCTTTTGAAGTAGCACCATGGTGGATTTGGAGCAGTGGAAAAGCAGCTTCAGTAACGGAGTGAGCCACCTGAGAAGTTCAGCTGGGAGAGAGATGCGGCCAGGGTAGCTGGAGGTGAGTGCAAGGTCACAGGAGGATTTTCTCAGATGGGAGAAGCTGCGTGCTTCACTGGGGAGTGGAAAGATTCAGTCATGAGTGAAAACTGAGAACCGGGCCAGAGAGGAGATGGTGTGGGGTTTGGAGAGGTGAGCAGGGCGCAGACTGCTCCGGCCAGCATCGCGGAAGTCCCGCATGTCATGGGAGGACTGACACAGAGAACCGCTGGATCAGGCAGTGGGAAGCTGGGGGACTGCAGGCCGGGTACTGCTGTGTTCTGTGTTAAGTTTATAACGTACAATCACACGGTGGATAGGAGGAAGGGGCTGAGGGCAGGGAAGGAGAGAGGAGAGGGACACCAGAACACTCTCGAGAAGCAGAAGCATGCCCACCTGATGTGCTGTGGTGGACAGGGACTCTGGCTATTCACTACTCAGTCCCCATCTGGACATGTAGCCAGGGCAGGCGGACATTCTTCAGCATGAACCCAGTTTCCTTGTCAAAGGCTTTTGTAAGGTTCCAAAGTACAGTCACTTCTTCCCTCTAACAACAGAAAAAGTGGTATCTCAGAAAACCACCATCGATAACTCATTTTAAATGTAGACTATAAATAAATTATCCCAGTGAATTGTTTTAGGGTTCAGTCCCTCCTTTATACCGTGAGTGGTGGCCCTGGGCATAGGAGGTGGATGGAAAAGTAGAGCTAGGGAGATCCAGGCATAGATTAACCTGCGTACTATAGGTAACATTTTTTCAGAAATAAATCCATCTTTCATAAGTACAACATTTTCCATTTTACACAGAAAACACAAAGAAATTTTGGAGGCTGTTTGGAAGTTCAGTGCCAACATCCTTGAGTGAAAACACCGAGAGAGCACCCAAGGGAGTTCAAAGAGACCCAGGCTGTAATTATGTGAGCTGCAAAGTGTTAACTTGGCTTCAGAATGAAAGCACAAGGCTGAGTTTGTCAAAATTTGCATCCATAGGCAACCCCGCGTCCAATCATTTTCCTTCTACTTTATTACAGCGTAGAATAATAGACAGCCTATGTGTTCTCACTTTGAAAAGGATTAATTCTTCCCTCTGCATTTAAACTTTTATTATGTTGGGCTGGGATTGTAGCTCAGTGGCAGAGTGCGTGCCTAGCGAGGCCTTGGCTTCAGCCCCTAGCATTGCAGGAAAAAACCAAAAAGCAATTTCTGCCATGCCATCTTCTTATACTGAATTTGTTCCTAGTGAGTGAGGGTGCAATAAAATCCTTCGTGACGCCCAGAGGTCCTAGCTGGTAGCGTGGAGGAACCACATGTCTCTCGGAAGAACTCACAGTGTAGGTACAACTTTATCTTCCTCAGCACCTCTATACCTAAGGACGGCCCCTGAGGACAAGGGATGTAAAACTCACACTTGATAAACAACACACTCGACTCCAAAAGCAGAATGCTTTAAAACCACATAGAGAACTAACGCCATGGGGGTTTCTTTACATGCTTCTGCTCCTTCAGTTCTGTCAAATCCTGTCTCTGTGCCTCTTCTTTCCCTGCTGTGTACAATGGCATCTCTTAAAAATGTCCAGAGCCTCTCAAATTTAATTGCTGATATTAATCTACACCAACCCTGTCACTAAGATTTTATCTGCTTCCCTGAGAAGCTTCCCAAGTACATTTCCCCCAGTTTGTGGAGGAACAAGGACACCTGGCAGAGGCCTTGCCTCCTGCGGTTGCAAGGTCTGTCCAGCTATTTCCAATTAGCCCCTGTACTAACTGGAAGGGTCTGAAGCACTCATTTCATTTCTGATCAGAGCAGAAATTTGTCTTTTACCTTTACAGAGTCTTACGAAGGTGCCAATCTCTTGTCTGGCTCCTAGAATACCAGAATTAATACCAAGGTATGGGAAAGAAACCATTGATTTCCTTTATTTAGTAAGTTGATTTCTATCTAGAAAAGTATGTTGGCAAAAAAAAAAGGGAAGGAAAGAAGGAAGAAAGAAAGGAAGGAAAAAAGGAAGGAAGGAAGAAAGGATGTAAAGAAAGAAAGACAGACAGACAGACAAAGAAATAAGAAAGGAAGTGTGTGTTGGAAAGATTTGCATGTTAACCTTCAAGGGTTGCCTGCTACTGGTGGTGCAATAGCATTAAAAATTCACAAGTTAACATCCTTTGTGGAGATGAGATTTAAACAAAAATAGGCAGCACAAAGGCGAAGAAAGACATTCCCAGTTGTGATTCTTTCAGAGTCCAGTTATTTGTGCACAGGTAGAAGAAATGACACACAGATGAAAGGAGACCTGTCTTCCATCTCCCAGTCTGAGAAAGCACGACTGTTCTGTCCACTTGCTTTCCTACTCTACGTGGCTGAACACACAGACCATGAAATGGGATAAGCCGATGGATCAAAATGCAACTCTTCCTTTTGCCGAGTTACCCAGTTATCTGGGTAAGTCTCTGATCTAACAGGCAACTTCCTTATAATTGACCTGAGTTGATAAAATACAGGATCAACTGCATTTCCAAGTTAAGTTCAAATTCATATCCCATTTTCCTTTATTCTTCATCTCCACCCCTGCCCCGTTCACTTCAATCTTTGGGTGAACTTCCAGTTATGGGTAGCTTTATTTTCTCAGTCTGCCTGTTCCTGTGCCACAGTGAAGTCAGGATGTTCTGGAAAACCCACCGAAGGCCAAGAGGAAGCCTGTTGCACTTACTTCCTGTGACCTAGTAATGCCTCACATGACAGTGATCCACATAGAGGGTGGGGAACGGAGAAGATGGCCAGTGATTTACAACTGAAATCATTCACCCAGCAAGATCATATGCTCTGTCTTTTCATTGCTTGTAAATTAATAATCTGTCAACTCTACCACTTTTTCAACTGGGCTTTCTCTTTTAAGAGTGAGGCTGCAAAGAGGGAATGTATTAGTCTGTTGAAGATTGCCAAAAGCCAGGTTTGGTAGCACACACTTCTGTCTCAGCCTCCAGGGAGGCTGAGGCAGGAGGATGAAATGTTTGAGCTATGCCTAGGCAACTTAGAAAGACCCTATCTCAAAATAAAAAAAAAATGAATAGAAGGGCTAGGGATGTAGCTCAGTGCAAAAGACTTCAGTTCAATCAATCCCTAATATTGGGGGAAAAAACACCTTGCCAAAATAAAATCCCAGAAACTATGTGGCTTAAACAATATGAACTTATTTCTCACAATCTGAAAGGCAGGGGATTCAAGACCAGGTAGGTTCATTCTGAGAGTTCTTCTGGATGTAGATGGCTGCCATCTTGCTGTGTGCCCACACTACCTCCTCTTTGTGCACAGTATGACCGAATACAAGCAAAGTCTCTACTGTGTCTGCTTACAAGGGCACTAATACTATCAGTTCAGGGCCCCACACTTCCAACCTCCTTCTACCTGTATTACTTCCTTAATATTCCCATGTTCAAAGACAGACACACTGAGGAAAGGAAAGGTTTCAACATATCCCCAACGTGTGAGGGTGAGACAAATTTTCAGTCCATAACAGAGAGAAAGAAGGGGTGAATGATAAATACAACTGTCATATAGTTTTCTTCAGAGGTTTGCCTTAATCAATGTTTACATCGATTTTTACTCTCATCTGTATCAAAACTGCATAGTATATTTGTGTCATCACATATGCATATCAATTTTATGCTTTCAACTCTGTCATCTCAGTCTCTTTCCTGGGCACCTTTGCCATCTCCTGCTCTTTCTCTAAACCACGATACTTTAAGCTGCACCACAGCCCCTACGTCACCACTGTTAAAAAATGACAGAGGTATGGGAAAAACATGACACAGATAAAACATTTCTAAATTTTTTTGGTAGTGAGGAGTGAACCCAAGGCTTTTGCACTGAGCTACAGCCCAGCCCTTCTTTCACTTTTTGTATCGAGACAGGATCTTGCTAAGTCACTAAGTTGCACACAGTGGGCTAGAACTTACCATCCCCTTGGCTCAGCCTCTCACAGTGCTGGGATGATAGATGTGTGCCACCGTCCCTGGTGAAATCACTTTCATTTTAAAATGGAAAATTTGTTTAGTAATTTTACCATAGAATAAAAATCACACACTGTTGGATAATGCTTCTGTGAAATCGGATTCTATCTAGGAACCATGATTTTCTTAACTTTCAGTCCTAGATTTTGGTCTATGTTTACTATTTCATTTTTGTTGAACAGAAGAGCCACTCATAAATATAATATTCATAGAAGAACTAGACTGAGGCCCGCTATAGAGGATCCAGACTGGAGCACATTTCAGTATGTCCTGGAAGGCGCTCCCCTGAGACAGGCTGCCCTGGTGGTCAGTCTCTGGAATGCCTCCTTTGTACTAAGTGCAGAGGACACAGCGACTAATTAAGCCTGCCTGGAGTGTGACACAGCTGCTCCTCGCCGGCCACAGAGCTTAAGGCAGCAAGCTGGCTGGACAGGAAACAACTGTGACACGGGGAATGCTGAGAGCAACAGGTTGCTAATCGTTCCTAATGTTCAGAATGACAATTCCTGCAGAACACTGGCCTAGTTAATTCTCAGTTTATGGACTTGGATACACTCAGCATTCTTTTGGCTAAGCACAACCTCTAACATATTTCTAAGTTGTTGCATATGATATGATATGATATGATATGAATGCGACATACATATATATGTATATGAATATGAAACTACATGGCTGGATCAGAAGATGTTTGCTTCCTTTCTTCTTTCTTCCTTCCTCTTTAACTCATATTAATGCAATTAATTAATGCAAGCTCACTAAAAATTAGGAGCTTTTGACTTCTGGCTTTTCCACAGTTCACAAAACCTAGCAGAAGTTTCCGGCGCTGCAATGCCAGTTTCTAAATAACGAAGCAGCCACGCACTGTTGTCTGGTATCACTGAGCACTGTGTCCACCATACAAATGCAAACCACCTTCAGACTGATCTGAGGAGCTCTCCGACTCCTCCCTCACAGGCACAGGCAAGATGGCGGCTGAACTACCCCAGGCCAGTGAGTCTGCTTTAAAGATCATTGAACAAGATATTCCACAGCCTGTTCCTGATCCATATTTCCTATTCTAAGAACTTTTACAATAAGGAAATGCCACCTCCTTGCCTAAATCTCTCAGGGGGTCGCTCACTTTGTTCCCAATGAAGGTGAGAAGTATCTCAGTATCTGAGTGCAGTAGCAAAGCATCTATTCTCGCATTTCCTGCTCACAGATATTTCCTTTGGTCACTGCCCTATCAGGAGCCTCTGAAGTTCTCGGGGTAGCTTTGCATACACTTAACTTCCTCTCCTGAGGCTCTCTTGTGGTTCTCCCCAGTTGTCATGAAGAGCAGGGCGCAGTCTGCCTTCTTCATCTTTGTATTCTCCGTACCTGGCACAAGACCCAGCCCAGAAGCTCCTTGACTATTCATCAGGATATGTCTCAAAAGGCCTGTGGTGTTAGTCAGTGTCTCATCCCTACAACGAGCACTTAATGTAAATGACTTAAAGAAGGAAAGATTAATTCTAGCTCAGGGTTTCAGAGGTTTTAGTTCCTGGCCAGCTGGCATAGACCAGAGACGAGGCAGAATATCATGGTGGGGGTGGAGTGGAAGAAAGCTGCTCATGGCAGGCAGAAAGGAGAGCTGGGCAATGGCCTGAGAAAGGGGTTGGGGGATAGATATATACCGCAAGGTAACACCCCATGATCTGTGACTTTCTACTAGGCCTTACCTCCTGAATTTCCATCACCTCCTAGTAATATCACCAAATCACGATCTTATCGATGAGTTAATCCACTGATGAAGTTAGAGCTCTTGTGAGCCAATCACCTTCTGAACACCCCATCTCTGAACACATGAGGCTTGAGGGGGACATTTTAGATCTAAAGCATAAGGCCCATCATGAGCTAAAGATATCATGAGTCAAAAATACATTTCATACGTCTTAGCTAGGAACCGACATCCCAGCACAGCTCCCTGAGAGTCAGTTACTTCCTCTGGTGACCTCAGAGCTGCAGCTGCCATCACGGCCGGCCCAGCATCATATGAGACAGGAACAGGACAGGGCCACAGGTCACTTGCCTAGGAAAAGATCTAAATTCAAAATATTAAGTAGTTTCTGCTAAACGTACATGCTTTCATGCCGCTGTAAAGTTGAAAAATATAAATTATCTTAAGTCAGGAACTATCTGCAAACAGCAACTATTCAACATGTAATTTGTTAAAAACACAAAAAACATGCAAATGAATGAAAAAGAGAGATAAGCAAACTATCGTGTCCTTCTCACAACGTTAAAGAAGAAACTCGAAGAATTACAGGGCTCAGTGACGGCTGACAGGCGGGTACAGAGCAGCTGTCTCAGGTACGAACATCACTATGAAGGGATCAGAAGGGATGCAAACGGACAACGTTAAGAGAAGTCGATGATGCAATGCTGTCCTTTCCTACTGTGTTACTTGGCTTCAGACACTTCTTTGTATCTAACAGCCCGCTGGGGTCAATTTCTGATTCTAAGTGATACCTTCTATTCATCACTAGGAATTCATCATTTCCCAGTGAGCGAATCCTAAGTTGTGCTTCTTAGCAGCTGGGCATGTGCGTGCATTTTCCTCTGCCCTCTTCCCATGAGGCTGTTCCAATGGATCAGTCTTACCCACCAGTAACAAAGCTGGCTCATGGTTTGTCAAAACATTCAGGAACAACAGTAAAGGCAACTGTGGATTTGTAGACAAGAGTACGGGAACAGGAAGGATCACCCAGATCCCATCGAGCCTGGGGAAACCTGGTTTTCTATCCCTCATCTAGTGCTAACCCACTGGCAGGTCAGCACGTGTCTCTGCTCCTGGTTTCTCCATTTAGTGAAAAGTTTAGGTAAGATGATTTTGAAGGTCTCCTCGAGTTCTTAAACATTACGATTCTACTTTAAAAACTGACAGTGTGTTGAGTGAGTCAGAAATCTTCAGGAAACAAATTGACATATTTCTGGTTGCATACTTAGACCCGGGAGAGCCTGCCCTGAACCTGTGGTCTGTGACAATGTCCCTGCAGTGCTGCCCCTCAAAAGGGTGGGATGACCATGCCAAGAGTGGGCCCAGCAGGACTCCCCTCCTTTAATCCACATTCTGGGTATTTGGCAGGCAGGCACTTATGCCACTGAGCTAAACCCAGGCCCTATTCTGGGTATTTGGGACCCCCTGCATTCCATGGCCAAGAGTTTCCCAAGGATAGAGCTTGAGCAGGTCTGCTGATGGGTGTCCAGAGGTGGGTGTCCACCTGCACCCCAGAGGCTTTGGTGGTGGTGGGGATGGGTAAATAGAAGGAATAAACCCAACAATTGAGGGTAGGGGAACTGCATTCACCTCGTTAGTGGGGGACTTATAGGAAGTCCCTTTATGTTTCCAGTAACAGAAAAGAAACAAGACAGGGGAGAGAAAACAGCCTTTTCCCATGTGCTCTTGGGAAATCTAAAATAACTGTTCTGTTTTCTGTGCATTTGAGGTTTTGTATCAACTCCTGCAAAATATAATCAGTACCCTCTTTTTCCAATGCTGCTTGTTAGGCTGAGAGGATACAGAGCTGAATAGCATGATGCTCTGTTTTCCGGAGGAAAACAGTACTGTGTATTGCACTGTATTCTCCTGCTCCCCTGCTTTCCTGCTTTCCTGTTTACTTAAAAGATGAAGCTGATTTTAGAAGGGCTTTTATCAAGGTGACAGTGGGGACAACCAAAAGGACGAGAATCAAAGATGGGCAAAAAGAAAGAGAAAAGAATGCTTCATATAGAAATTGTGGTCAAAACGAAGACTATTTTAGCTGTTTAGAAGGCTCTGAAGAGTTAAGTTTTTGGAAAGAATTCTTCCAGATCTAAAAAAGGAAACTTGCTCAATCAGTACTAGACAAAAGAAAGTCACTAAAACACAGTCTCTTCTCGATAAAGAATTGGCAAAGAATTACAGGGATCAATATATACACACTGGAAGGCCAGAAGCACGTGAGTATAGGTATTTGTAAAAGGAGTCAGAAGGTACAGAGAAAATAAATTTCCCCTAGGTGGCAAAAACAAAAGACCTGACTCCTTTAAGATATGAAATGTAGAAACCAGAATCACAGTTCTGACTTTTGGGCTTTTTATTTGATTGATAGGATTTTTTTTTGGCCATCAAGAATAGAGTATCTTCACAAATTATGTTTTATTACTTTTAGCTGGTGGATATATACAAATTCTATTATAAAAGCATTAATTTTCCATTCATAGCAAACTTGCCAAGGCTACATACTAATTCTAAGTCTGCCTATAGATTCTCTTTTACTTTTTGTGAAGATATGCCTTGCTTTTCTGGGTAGAACCTTCAAAATTATGTGAAATAGAGAATGTATGGGTAAATATTCCTCTCTTTCCATTGTCAGAAGAGAAGATTTCTAATATTTCACCATGTAATATGGCACTTTTTGGGAAGTACTACCCAGATTAAATTTCTACCAGATTAAAATGACTGCTTTTATTTGTAATTTCTTATGAGTTTTTCCTTAATATGATGAGTGGATGTTTAATTTCATCAAAATGTGTTTTTTCTTCTTTTGGACTATTTGGTTTTCCTATTAATATGGTTTTATGGTAAATTATATTAATTAATTTTCTAATGTGAGACCATCTACATTTGGATATGCCTCATTTGGACATGATACCTTTCCCCAACTTGTTGAATTTGGTTTCATGGTATTTAATCTATGTTGTCAGTAAAACTGCTCAACAAACTTTCCTTTCTAATACTGGCTGTTCTAGTATCACGATCACAACATAAGCATTCTCTCACTTTATACTTTCTGGGATAATTTATAGTTTTTCCTTAATGATTTGAGTAGAATTTGGCTTAACAATCACTTAGGCCTACTTCTTTTTTCTTTTTTTAAAGGATAATTTTAAGTTATTATAAATAATTTTTATGTAGAATAAATAAATCAGCCTGAAAATTCAGTAATAGGGAAAAATGTAAAAAAAAAGAAAAAGATTTGACCGAAGACATAAACTTGCAAATAAGTACATGAAAAGAACTTCAGTAATCATTTAGAGAGATGTAAAGGTAAACTGCAGCCACATAATACATATATCACTAGAATGTCTACAATAAAAAAAGGTTATTCAGTGTTGACCAGCACTGAAATCAAATCACATTATTTAAATAAACACAAAGTGATACTATCACTTTTGAAAACAAACATCGATTTCTTATAAAGTGGAATATACTCCACCACAACCCATCAACCTCATTTTCAGTTATTTACCCATGTGAAATGAACACATGCTTCCACATAATGGCCCCAAGCTACAGAAGCACAAAAGTCTTTCAATAGTCAAAGGGATGAACTGTGGTACATCCATATGAAGGAATATTATACAACAGAAAAAAGGAATAAACTACAGATACACACCATTTTATGGATAAATCTGAAATGTATTCTCAAAAGGCTATGTACCATGTGATTCTACGTATATCACATTCTAGAACAGACAAAATTATAGGGGCAGAAAACAGAACCATGGTTACTGAGGTCTGAGGGGAGAGGGTAAGTAGTTTACAAAAGGGTTGAATAGGGCCAAGGGCAACAAAACTGTGACATGTCTTGGTTGTGGTGGGGGTTTCATTCTGTGTATGTTGGTTAGAACTCATGGAACTGTACAGGAAAACTGATTGGCTCTAGAAAGAGTTAGGCTGGGTATGTGGAAAGTGATTGGGTCGTGAGGGTGCTACGCTCATCGGTGGATCCATCCATAGCTAAATGCACTATTAGGAGATAGAGCTTGGCTGAAGGGCCACTGGGGGTGTAACCTGGAAGGGCAGACCGCCTCCCTGGTACTTGCTCTCTCTGCTTCCCGGCTGCCATGCCTTGAGCGGCCTCCTCTGCCCAGCCCCTCCCTCTATGCTGCTTTGGCCTCGGATCCAGCTGACCGGAGACTGTGACCAGGAGCCCAGACAGACCTCTGGTCTTTAAGTTGTGCGCATTGGGTATTTTTCCCCACAGACAAGGAAGTGACTAAGACAAATGAATATAACTGTATGTCAATCATAGCCGGATTTTAAAATGTTGTAGAAGAGAAAGGATTTTAAATTACTGACTTAATTGCATACTGATTATAGTTTATTCAAATTTTCTAGCTGCACCAGTGCTTATCTTGGCAATTTATACTGTTTTCCAGCAAACTGTCTTTTTAACACAGATTTTCAAATTTTGAAAAAAATACTATTTTCAGTTTTTCTTAAGGACGGGAAAAGGGTTGAAGGGAGGGGTAGCGGGCTGAAGAAAAAGAATCAAGACATTACATATGGTTACAAATTCCCTATGATGAATGTGATCATTATGTATATCTAACGTGTGTCAATGAAACTAGTTTAAAAGTTGTACTCTATAGTGATGTTGTTTTCACACCTCCTAGTTTTAAAATGTGTGCCTTCTTTATTTTTAGGTAATTTGATATTGATGTAAACTGACACTTCTCTTTAAATATAGGTTTTTTATGTATCTTAGAAGTCTTTTTAAGTAACTATTTTTAGATTTTATGAATTTATTTTTTCATTCCTTTTGATTTATTTGGTTTCTTGTGATCTGCTTCTCTAAGGCAAGTCTTTTGGAGGTTATAACTTTACATACAGGATATACTATAGGTTATATAAGTTTGACATGGAATATATTTATTTTCAATTGGTTCTAAAGATGTATTTAATATTGAATACAATTTATAAAACATATTTATCATTAAATTTCTAGTCTTGTGATGGGGTTGGCTGTCTCACAGCTTGTTAACCAGGTACCTTCATTTTTTTATCCTGACTTCTTTTCGCCTGCCTGATCTACCAGTTCTTGAGAGGCACACATTAATATAATCATTCATTTACCCTCAGATTCTGCCAACTTTCGCTGTGCACACTATGAGGCTATGAAGTTAGCTATACCTATTCATATCTTGAATTGTTCTTTTTATCCATACATGAAGACTCCCATTTTAAACATCTCCCCTTTAACATCTATCCTGCATGATGGTGATGAAAACTGACACTCCTCTTTAAATATTGGTCGGTATGTCTTTATGTTCTTTTATTTTAAACTCTTCTATGGCCTTCTTTTCTCTCTTCACTGGTTCAAATTATACATTACACTGTACTTCTGTTCTTTCAGTGATAGCCTGATATGTTCCCAATATGCCTGTAAGGAAAGTTCAGAATGTCTTCCTATCTCTGTTCTCCCCAACCCCAGAATAATAGTTTGCTCAGTCAGAGCTTCTTTGCTTAGATCACCTCCTCCTGTTTTATGTATACTAGTTCTGCCTTTCTGAAAAACAATCATCAAATTGCTCATTATTATTACATCTTTCATTTCTGCACAACAAACGCCCATCTGCACTTGTAAAAGGCTCCTGGT